>PVJS01051600.1:0-13919 GCA_004027185.1 Glis glis
TGCATTATCTTTATACACCTATAAAATGCTTGTTACATATCGAGCTGTACCTTTCTTTTCTTTCTTTCTTCTTCTATTACAGCTGTATTCCATAGCAAAGAATCTACAACAAAAGACAGAGACATTGATTTAAATATAGAGGACATTATTAGTGAATATCAAAAGATAGAAACGGGTTTCTAGTTGGTTTTTGTTTTTTCCCTAATTATTCTGGTGATCATAGTAGCAATTTTGATCAGTAATTGAACTGTAGAAATTCCTTTAATTACCAGCACTAGAGATAATAATTGAATAAGTTACCAAATATACGTCATGCTTTTATACTATCTTCATTTTCCTTGATCTCATTGAAAAAAATTCTATTGTACATTATAATCTGTGTGTGCTTGTATATTTATCTGTAAGCTAACTCAGTTTGTTTTTCAATAGAGAAGATGAGTACATTTTTCATTGTGTTTTCTGCTAACCCAGTCTCATTTGAATTTGAAAGCAATTTAAAGTGTAATCATTTTTTTATCTTTAAGGTAAGAAGACAAGAGGTTTCTTCTCCTAGAAAAGAAACTTCACCAAGGAGTCTTGGCATTTCTTTATTCCATGAAAGGTATTTCTACATTCTTTTTTGCCAGCTCTTTAAAAATTATAAATACTAAAATATTAAGTGTTTTATATTTATATTTTGTAATTTTAACAATTGTAAGAAAGTAGCTGCCTTTTTTAGAACTGGAAGGGACCAACCCAAAACTTCTATATATTAAAATGACCTAAATAAGTCATACAGTAAATAGCCGAGATAGAAGTAAAACCTGAATTCTCTAAAGCCCTACTGTTGGAATAGACCATGTATTATGGCCTTATTATGTTATATGTGTAAATCCTCTTGTGAACCTTACTAAAGTGAAGAGTAATATTGTATTTATGATGTTTACAGAAAACAAAAGTCAATGCATTGAAGTTTTTAATATCAGAATAAGCCAGTATCAGTGAGATATATGAATAATTAGATAATGCTAGTCTACAATATATTTATGTATTATAGAACTTCTAATTTATAACCTTTGTGCCTGGCTCTCCAAACATTAGTTTTGCTTCTTGAGATGTTTTTTACAAATTTAAAGTAACTTTTTTAACTTTTCAGTTATTTTGAAGACATAGCAATGCTATGTAAGTTTAATTATGATAAAAAGTTTTTTGAAGTTAGCCTTACATTGTAAAATATTGATTTGGTTTTAGGGGTAACATAGAGAAGACTTTCTGGGATATGAAAGAAGAATTTCATAGAATATGCATGCTAGCAAAAGCACAAAAAGACCATTTAAGCAAACTTAATATACCAGATACTACAGCTGGTAAGATTTTATTTAACTTATGGTCATTTTAATTGTATTGGTTGAAATTGATTTCTTTTTGAATGTGAAAATATTTCTAAATGCTTACTAAGGGCTAAGGATATGCATCTTGTCCCTCACCCACTTATATTTAAATGAGTATGTACTGTTAAGTTCTGAATATATTATATAATGTAATTATTGACTTTTTTCCCCTTCTGTCTTCATTGTACAGATAGAACTGAATGACCTAATTACTAATCAGGTTACTAAGAAGTCCCATCTTGAAAAAAATACAAAATAAATATAAGATACAGCTCTCAAAGTTTTCAGTTACTATTTGGGGATAGTATTAAACAACTCACATGTTAGTAAGCAACCTTGAAGCAACACTACCATATATGAGCTAAGTAAAGCTACAGCATCAGGTTCGTTTCTAATTTCTGCCTAAAATTTCATTGAACACTATGGGTAGTTTCTGATAATTTGGTTCAGGAATAAAAATGTGCTATGGACATTTCCTCAGTGTCATTTCTGTTGGAGGCACAAAATGCAAATTGAATATAAAATATAAGGAACATCTCTTTTACACATGTGTTCTAGTTTGTTTTTTAAAGCTCCACCCTTCCCTGAAATCCCAGACTGGTTTCCTGGTGTTTGCTTCAGTAGCTAAATATTAATAGCAAAATACCAGGGATTGAGTCTGGCAACAAGCACTTCTGTAAACAAAAAGAAACTAAACTGATCATTTGAAATGATAAATTCTCCTTTACCCTTGTGATTTCAGATATTCTGCAGATAATTCCCAAGCGGTGTGATTTACAGTTTTCACTCTGAGAGAGATTGCAGCAGTGCTGACTAGCACCCCTTTAATTAAAGATCACTTTCCATTTCTTATAGCTCTTTCATCTAAGCTATTTAAAAATCATTTTATAGTGTAAGTTCACTTTTCACAACTGCCACATTTTGGTTTTGGAAAAGTTATACAGTGTAGTGAGGGAGAAACAAAATAGTCTTTATAGACAGGCATAATTTATTTCTTCCCCCAAAAGAGCTCTTAATTTTTCCATCTTAATTTTTGTTGTTTTCATGAGAAATTGATCTTATTTATAGACTAAAGATACTAGCTGTATCTGAAGAAAATGCTTTTACTTGAAATATGCTAGCTATAGAGATATAATACCTAGAATTTATAAACATGCCTTTTGAACATCAGCATCTTATCAAAACATTGTAATAGTGATATATTCTTTGTTACACAGAGAACATACCCCATTATCAATGGCTTAATACTTTGACCATTTTTAAATTGCACAGGTCTAAATCTGAATATGTATATGTCAACTAGAACACAGAGTGTTTAACTTCAATTTCTTCCCTACTAAAACTGCTTCCTAACATTATTCTTATGTTTTATATTAACTGTGTCACAAACAATAAATACAACTTTATTCTTGAAATATTTTAGGCCTGTTGTGCTATAGACTCTAGTGAACATTTACTTGGTCCAAACAGAAACCAAAATATAAAATATGCCCTGACAATAGTAGATCAAAAGGGGGAAGACAGAAAAAGAAATATTTTGGAAAAAGATACCTAGTCAGGGCTTCCAAGTATGTATGCTACATTTAATAAAATACAGAGGAACTATTTCAAATATGATTTTCACAATATATCTAGAAAGAATATATTTTAACAATATTGTCCCTATGTTATTTTTTATTAAAATTTGATTTTTACTTTTAAAGAACCAGATCTAATTCATAAAATATTGCTGAGTTAATAAAATTGTACATTTCCTTCTTATTACTTTATTTCTTCTACTCATCCACATATGGCAGTAGCCTTGAGAAACGATAAAGATAGAAATGAATGTCTTAGCAAATATGTCTTCAGGAAAAAGTACTGTTTGGTCCAAAAGGAGGGTCCTGTTTCACTGGCAATTCAGAGAGAAGGATATAAGAATTAGGGGTTACCAGCAACCATCAGGTCTTTTTTTTTCTTTTGTTAAAATTTAGACTGAGAAATAGTCTAAATGGATAACATGTACTTAAAATTTGTAAATCTAAAAATGTTTCCATTTTACTTGTTTTCCTTGCAAAAATAAGTATTCTTGAAACAGACAAAATAGAAAAGCTCTTTGTGTACCTGATCATGTTTCTCAGTACGGTGTTAGGAGGACACTTCAGGATACATTTTCAATACCTTGTTTGAGTTTTAAGTTTTCTAAGCTCTGATTTCTAGTAGCCTTAGGAATCTTAGGTTTAAACCTTCTTTTAATAGATATTTACTATTACCAGATTAACTCATTATTTTAATGTGGCTGAAGTTGTATGCCAGCTAGCTATGCTGAAAGAAAATGCTTTGTTACAGCTGCTTGATTTCTCCATGTTTTCCTTGCAAGGGGGACAGGTCAACTGCTAGGAAAGTAATTCCAAGCACATTTCTGTCGATTTGAGGACTCCTCTCTATATATAGAAACCAACATGTTCAATTTAGCATAATGGTTCTGAGCACAGACTCTAGAGTTAGACTGCCTGGGTTCTAGTGCCAGATCTACAACTCACTAGCTGTGTAGCCTTGGAATTAACCTCTCCATCTCCCAGTTTTTTCACACCTAAATGGGGGATAATAATAGTGCTACCTTGAGATTATTCTGAGTATTAAATGAATTAATGCACATATAACAATTGTAATAGTGTATAGTACATAGAAGTGCTATTAATGTTAATAAGCATTGTCATTAGCAGTAGCAGCAGATTCTAAAGCTTCACCCTGTTCTTGTGAAGATGTTTTGATAAGTCTTTCCTCCTTCTCCGGTGTTACAGAATTTGAATGCTCTTTCCTAGAATTTCTTGCTACCCTCAAGTCTACTGTGAGGAAAAATGACTGAAAGTTGATGGACTTTAAGAACCTCAGAAGTCAAAGAAATCCAGCTAAACAATTGAGCTTGGTCTCAATTACCATACTACTACTAGTCATAGAGTATCTAAGTAGTAAATGTAGATTACCCTGGACTCTGTAAAGAAAAAAATATAGATTCATTCAGAATTCATTTATTAAGGGAGTAAAATGTGCCAGGCACTGGGCAGGATACTAGGCAGGTAAGTGGGGGAACAGAATATAGTTTAGGACCTCAAAAAACCTACTTTGATGGGAAAAAGAGAAATATACTTGGAAATGTGACACAGAATTTCAGTCATAGGAAAGCCATCCAGAGAAACTAGTATCTAAGCCAAGATGTGAAGGATAGTTAAGAGTTAGACAAAGAGTATTGGGAGGGGACATGTCAGGCAGCCTGCACAGCATGTGCAAAGGGCCAGACACAAGAGAATGTAGTTGTTTGGGAGAACTGCACAAAATTCATTATAGCTGGAGTATGGAATGAAGCAGTTGTGGTAAAAGATGAGTATAGAAAGGTGGACATGGAGTCAATTTTGAACAGTTTTCAATGCCTTTTCAATGGATAGAGGCTTTGGAGAGCCATGAAAAGGTGTTATTAGAATGGTAATATTACCAGATTTGTACCTTAGAAAAACTACTTTGAGAAGGAGAGTAGGAGGGAAAATTGCAGTCAAGAATGGATTGCATATGAGACAGCTTCAGAGGTATTGAAGCAGTTCACAGGCTGCTGTCAAAATCTAATAAAAGGGGATGGTGTGGAGTAAAGAGAATCATAGGTATTTAACAGGTGAACTAAAGGAGTTAGGTGCATTATACTACACATCATACAGAAGATGTGTTACGTCAGAATGTGCTATAGCAAAAGACAGGAGTATCATGAGAGGAAGATCAAAGGAATATAAAGGAACTGACATTTATTAGATTCCTACTAACGTGGGCAGACATTATCTACATCAACCTGCATCCCTGATAGTCTCTATATGTGAATGTATAACTTCACTGATGACAATCTTTTTAAAATGCTAATTTTTAAAAACTTTACTATTTATCCATTGAGTAAGAATACTTACATTACCAACTTCACTGCCTCGAACAAGTGACATTGTGAAACATAATTTAGCTTTTTCCAGTACCTCAGGATCATCAACATGGAGAGTCATTTGATTTTTTTTCTTTGTCTTGTAAAATATAACTCTTTACTGTAGTGTTTTCTGAGCTCTTATGTCTGTTTTTGTTTTTCTTGCCCCCTCCCATGCTTTTAGCTCTTGTTTTCTTATTTGCCTTTAACAATTTATACCCCCTTTGAATTTGCTGTTTCAAACCAGCTATGAGCTTGTTAGACTATACCTAAAATGAGAATAGAAGCAAAATTAATATATCTTTGGGCCTTGAAGCTCTGATCTTCAGAAGTTCCACTCACGTCATGGTTTTTTACTATGTCCCAGAGAGCTGAATTTGTTAATAAGTGACTTCTAGATAAATGAGCTACAGTAGCTCTACCTGATATCTACCTATTATCTGCAGAGGCCTTTTTTTCTTCAGGTGTGAGAAAATCATATATTCATATGCAGTTTTCTTAATATGCATCTCAAAATGTCATCCTTCTTTTGCCTCCACTTATCTCCCTTCTTCTCAGCCTCTACCACTGCTCCCTCACATGGATTGGTGAGAGTAGACATGGCTAAACTGATTAGTGATATATAGTTACACACCGATGTTGGGGGAATAAATCACCTGATTCATGTAATAAATAAATGTATATGTATATGTATATATATAAAGGATTTCCCCTTCTAACAACTCATTTGTCTAATGAAGCTCGGCGTTGCAGCTTCCATTACCAACAAAATGTTTAAAGGTGTATACAATAAGCAAATGTTTTTTCAAGTGTGGAACAGTATAACTGAACAAGATGCAAAGCTTACAGCATAAGACCTAGGAAAAGACAAAATAGTTAAACAGTGACTATAAGCCATGTTCTGCTTCACCTGCTGGAGACTGCTAATATTCCTATGCAAGATAGTAGCAAATGTAAAAATCTTTAGTTCGTCTTTAGTTGCCATAAAAACCAATAGAAAAAAATGATACTCATCTGTCCAAAGCTCATTGAACAGATTTTTAAGAATGATGTGAATGTGACTGTTTCCCTTTTGTGTTCTTTTTTCTGCAGAAACACAGTGCTCTGTGCCTATTCAGTGTACAGATAAAACAGATAAACAAGAAGCACTGTTTAAGCCTCAGGCTAACGATGATATAAATAGAGGTACACCGTGCATCACATCTGTCACACCAAGAGGACTGGGCCAAGATGAGGAAGACACCTCTTTTGAATCACTTTCTAAATTCAATGTCAAGTTTCCACCTATAGACAGTGACTCTACTTTCTTACATAGTACTTCAGAGAGACCCAACATCCTTGGTCCTGCTACATCTGAGGCAATGTGCCCGGAAAAATTTAATATCGAGCTCAGAGACAACCCAGGAAACTTTGTTAAAACAGAAGAAACTTTATTTGAAATTCAGGGAATCGACCCCATAGCTTCAGCTATACAGAACCTTAAAACAGCTGACAAAACAAAACCCTCAAATTTTGTAAACCCTTCTATCAGGAAAACTCTGGATAGAGCTTTGTGCTTGCCACCTGGAGACCATAATGCGTTATATGTAAATACGTTCCCACTTCAGGACCCATCTGATGCACCTTTTCCCTCACTGGATTCCCCAGGAAAAGCTGTCCGAGGACCACAGCAGGTAACTGTTTTGCATTCACAAATATTTTAGAATGTGTGAACACGCATTTTGCCATACATGCATAGATATGCATCTCTTTTAGGTTATCGGATATCTTTTTTAAATAACTAGCCAAAGTTAAGGTTTTCAGTAAAACATGCAAGCCCTATGATGAAGGACATGAAACTTAAAAAGATGAATATGCTAAAGTTCTATTATAAAATTTACAGCAAATTTTAAAATACATGTAAGCTTTTTCCATAGGTAGCTTGGATCACTTTCTTAGTCCCTTACGCAAAGCTTGCTTACTCAGTATTATAACAGAATTCTTTATTAAATTTTATAAGGTAAGACAAATGGTGTTTTTTTCTTAAGTTTGTATATATCATAATCATTTTTATAATACACATAAGTAAATAATTGCATCATGTATTCCTATTAACCAAAATAAGTGAACTGTCGTATATTCTGTGTTATACAGTACATAGATCTGTAGGGTTTAGTTTTTGTTTGGTTGCTAATCTGGCACTAAACATATAACCTAATATATTTTTAAATAGTCTCTGCATATGTATGCTTTCAATCAAATATTTAATGTTTCTAACAAGTTTGAAGACTACTTATAGCCCACAGTTCATTCCTACCCTCCCTTTTAGATTCACATTCTATCACAGAATGATTCTTTTAAAAAAATGTTTAATGCCTGAAGGCAAATGAAAAATATATAATTATTACAATAAACAGAAGCTTGTGAAAACACAGATTGACGTAAATATCTATATAATTTGCAAGCATTCATTTGATGATCTTTAAGATTTTTTTAACTTGATTAGTACCCTTTGGCATTAAGTATCCCATAGGTTATAGGCTTTTTAATCGGCATGCACAGGAGACAATACTCAAACTGTAGTATTTTTAGTAGTGGGGAAAACTAGGCATTGCTGACAACAGGCCTCAATTATAAACTCACTTATGTTCGTTGTACCTCATTTCACATCATAGTCTCAGCTATAGTTGCTACTAAATGAAACAAATTAAACAATTTCATTTATTTCAAGTAGAATTCCTGTGGAGCTGTGAACTGTATCAGTTCTAATGCTTGTTACTTTTTTCTCCATTATATCTCTTGCTTGTTCTTTCACTAGTCAGTCTGTGCATTCATGTTTCAGTAGATGGCACCCTGCATTGTACATTTGCTTTCTGTACTGCAGCAAGGGAAACAGCTGGTATGTGATTACAACTTGATGGAAAAGTATTCAACTTAAAAAAATGCAGGAGAATTGGTGTTGAGCTGTCACAAGACATGGGGCTTAAGGTTAGATAATTGATATTTTGGCAGAAAAAGCAGAAAAATTAGTTTGGTTTGAAGGCCATGTTACAGTTTAGGATTGAAAGAATATTTCTTAAAATGAGTTTATAAAAAACATTTTACTGCTTTATTAGTATTAATAAAGTTCATATGATAAATTCAAAATTCTTGAGTTATTCATAGATAGTAATAGAGAAGTGAAATTTTGGTTACATATTACAAGTTTTTATTCAATTATTCCTACCCAACACCTATTTTACACATTCAGCTATTATTGCAAAGACTAAAATGTATCAGCTTTTTTGTTGTTCTATGTGATTTTCTTTTCTTACTTTGGCTGAGTCAACAATTGGATCCCAACTAAATTCTATGAAAAGATCAAATCTTAACTAATAGCTCTTATTGGAGAAGGACTTTGAAAATAAATTGGCAGTAGAAGATTAGCTTACTAAATTTAGAAGCTAAATTGCTTCTAAGTTAATTTCTTACTATTTTAAAGATCTTTAAAATTATCTTTAAAGTAATAATCTTCTATTTATAGCCATATCAATTTCCCATTATAGTGGTTTGTATTTTTTTTGTTTAAATGCAAAGACTAAAATTTGAAACCAGGTAACTCAACTAGATTTTTGTTTATATGCTCACAATTATGACTTTTTTATCGTGGAAGAATAATTTTTCTTAGAAAAATAATTTTGACCCAAATTTTATAATATCTGTTTTAAATATTACTATTTTTGTGGTAAAATTGCCTCTTCTCAGGAAAGGAGTTAGTGTTATTATAAGCCAATACTATTACACTGACATATGAATATATCTTGCTGCCTAGACAGATTTTATATATTTATATACAAACGGTACACACACCTATCCAGTAGGATATTTATAAGAAGATAGTGATGTCATAAAACCTAAATGCTTCAATTGGTAATATACTATTTATGTAAATGATTGATTAACTAGAATGAAGGAAGTTAAGGGAATGAAAACTGTCAGGTGCTAGACTAGGCTGTATTTCATTAAAAACATTAGTAATAGGAGTATACAGGAGTCTCTTTAAATTGGCCTCATGGGGTAATTCTCAAAGTATCAGAATTTAGCTATGTTCAGGTGATTTACCAGTGTCAAGGTAAGAAAGAAAAATTTTTAGGTAAATGTAGTTTTTTTAAAGGCATTTATTTGCTGGTGGTTATAATAGAGGTTGTTTTATTAAATTATGATTTTCAGTACTTCTTGGGGCAACTGTAGACAGGTTTCACTTCATTCAGCCACAAGAAAGAATAAGAAGGCTAAACTCTATTAAATAACAGGAACAAAGTAAGAAGTCTAAAGAATGCATCTGAACACTGGAATCTGTTTAGCAGTTTTAAAAAGAAGAATTTTTCTACTAAAATGCTGATTCATATATTATTTATTTATTGTGTATTTGCTTATAAAGAGTAATGAACTTTACATTGCTTTAATTAAGATGCATATACACACATGTGTAGTGTATCCTATGTTAATAAAAGCTCTATAACTTAAGGTTTTTATTGTAAAATAAAGAAGATAGAACTTAATTAAAATGTGTAAAGTATTGACTTATTCCAAAATACTGCTGTTGAGATAACTGAGTATTAAAAATTGCTGGTGCAATTTGGGAGTGTGTCTTCCTGGTGATTTTTGTTCCCCCTGGTGTTGGGCATGGAACTCAGGGCCTCTCTCATGCTAAGCAAGCACCACACCCCCAGCCTCTGAGTGATTTTTAAGTTTAGTTGTGGCCTTTATGAAAAAGAATTGAGTCATGTCCTCATGCTAACTCTATGGAAAAGTAATTTGCTTTCATAATAGGGAATTTTGCATATAAGTTCATATATAACTCATTCAAATACTTAAATTTAAAAATTCAATGCAAGTTGATTTTAAACACAAGTAACAGAAGATGTTTTTGTTTGTTTCCTGCAGCCCCTTTGGAAACCCTTTCCTAATCAAGACAGTAACTTAGTGGTACTAAGTGGCTCAGACTCAGAACTGCCTATACCTCGAGTATGTGAATTCTGTCAAGCAGTTTTCCCACCATCCATTACATCCAGGGGGGATTTCCTCCGGCATCTTAATTCACACTTTAATGGGGAAACTTAAGACACACTTGAAAACAGATGTATCAAGTTCTATGTGATGATTTTGGGTTACTAATACTATAAATACTTGATGGTAAACTAAATTCAAGATCGTTTATAGAGAAATCTGGTGTCACAGCTATTTGATTTTTTTCTAAAGTTATATTGTAACCTTTTATTATCTTTTAAAAGATGATTTTGTATAAAACTGTAACTCATTGTATTCATGTTTATACAGTATTTTTACCATAATTCAAACTGATGTAACTTTCAGAGTTGTATAATCATAATTTATGTTTGTATCAAATATCCAAGTTTATTGTTTGGATTTCTAGTGAGATCTTTTTAATTTGGATTTTTATTTGTTTTCATTTAACGTTTTAGATTATTTATGCTGTAGGTAATGTTCTTTTTAAATAAATGTATAATAGAGAATAGCAGACAGCAAACATCTAAATAAATACAGTATCAAAAACATTTGTTGCTCAGTAATAAACACTTTAGATTGTTTTAATAATATATATCATTTTAAATTTTACTATATGTATAGCTACATGATGAAATGAGTCAAATATTAAAAGTTACTTATATTGTGATCATTGAAGTGATCTTTGTGAGGTAGGTAAATAAATCACATTTGGAAGAAGTTTATCAAATTCATGTTTTTCCTTTAACTTGATAGAAGGGTGATAACTAGATCTAATGGCATTCATTACAATTAGATCACTTCAGATTTTAAAATAATTTCAAACTAAACTTTGTAAGGAAACATTTGCTTTTAATGGGAAAAAATATAAAACCCTACATGGACTATCCATATTTATTAATTTAGATTAGAAATGTTAACATTCTTGTTGGGAAATGCGTTATTCATTGTTAGCAGCCTGACTGATGGCCACTGGAAGACATTTGAGCAAGAGGATACCAAATTCAGAATGCCGCAAAATTGTTTAAAATAAGACTTTTTTCTTCCCTTTGATTCTTGCCTTTTGGGTTTCTCTTCCCCTGATTTCTAAAAGTATTTGAGACATAACTTCCATTTTATGAAGTAAACACTGATTTGCAGCTCTCGAGTAGAAATTTAAGCCTTGGTGTACAAGTGTTTTAAGCTGGAGGGTCTGGGATGGGGTTTGAGCAGGCCCCTGTGCTGCCATGGACAGCCTTAACTTGTGGAGGAATGAGCTTGGTGCCTTGACTTCTCAGGGTGTCAAGCACATCACATTGACGTCTTCCTCACCAAGGTGACATGGCGATTATTAGGTATTCACTGTGAAGGGTTCTGAGGCATGTACATCTTTTTCGTTGCCACTGGGACTGAATAGAAATGTCTAGACAATTATCCAAGCCTCTACCTTCCCCCACCTCCCACCACCGAGCCTCCTCTCTCCTCCCACACACACAAAATTAAAACTAAAACTTCCCAGTGTGTACCAGCCAGGATATACCACTGTACCTATGTCTTGAAAGGGGATCCTTTTCCCCTCTCTTTTCTGGAAGGGGAGAGTCCCTCTCACACAATTGACTTGTCTTGCTAACAACCAAAGACCACTGTAGCCCAGAAAGTGACTCAAAGTGAAACCACTGACCCCTCTTCTCCATCCTTCCCCGACTTCCACCACTTTCAGTAAGGACTGAGCTATGTTTTCTTTTGGGTTCTAGTGGTACCCTAAGCTCCAATTTGTGAGAGACAGAGACCCTTTTGGACCACTGGAGGAGTCTTCTGCCCAGCTCTGCAGAGGTGGCACTGGCCGCAGCTCTGAGGGTGGACTGGGCCCTGGCCAGGTTTCCCCCTCTGTCTCCGGTGACTGAGTCGTGCAGGGGCTGCCTCTTGGCATCTGCTAAGCGTGGCCGGGTAAGAACAGCTCCCAGGTAAAAAAGCTGCACACGCAAAACGCTGAGTCTGAAAAAACCACCCCCGCCGAGGCGAGGCAGTTGTGAGCGGGATGCCTGAGAAGTGGGAGGTGAATGTCCTCGGGAGGGCCCCCCTCCTCCGTGCAGCTTTCCCCGGAGGCTGAGGCTGCTGCCAGCGGGGACATCTGCTTTCTTACACTCCAGCCTGGCTCACCCCGCCCCCTCAGCCCGGGGTTGCGTGGTTATTTTACCAACACGGGGGGAGGGAGAGCTCCAGGAGGCAGAAAAGGGGTGGATGGAAGCTTAGAAGATTTTCTTCCCACTCCCCCCAAGTCCCCTCCTTTCCTCTTCACATCTTTTAACCTCCAAGGTAAAGATTTTATAAATAAAAAACAGTAAGCTAGTCTGCCGGCTCCCAGGCCCGCCTTGGGCTCGCCGGGGCTGCCGGGTGGCGGGCCTCGCCCTCCTCCAGCTTCGGGGAGTCCGGCCGCGGTTCCCCGGGTTCGGCTGGGTGCAGGGCCGGCCGGGTGCGCTCAGCCTGTGGCGCCTTCTCTCCCGGGCTGCTGCCTCGACAGCTGCTTGTAGCTACAGTAATTAGACTGTCAGTGCTTGTTAGAGGAGAGAGGGGAAAACACGCTTCTGACAGCAGATTCCGAGACTCCCCAGTTTGTTAATTTCTAAGAGATCTTTAAAGCATTAATTGAGGTCTCCCCAACTCTTCCCTCCCGTCCCTCTCCCAACTCCTCCCTTCCCAAAAATATCTTCAGGAGAAAATTCTCTCCGCGTGGAAGCAGTGTTTCCCGCAAAACTGCCAGCCCGCGCCCGGCTCGCGCACCTACACCCTCGTTTACATGTACGTATAGAGGCGCGCGTAGACGCGGAAGGTTAAGTCCGCGGAGGACGCGTCCAAATAGGCACGGGGATTGCATTTAAAATAATAATAATAATAGTAATAAATAAATAAATAAACTAGGAAGGAAATGGGGGGAGGGAAGCAGAAGTCGGGAAGAAAAGAGAAAAGCAGCAGGCTGATTACGAGGTGTCAAAACTGCCAGGAGCAAGAAGGTGATAGCAATCAGGGGTGAGAAGAGTGCGGCATTCGTGCGGGGCAACTAATTATCCGTCTCATTTGAGAAGAGCAGCATTTGAGGCAGCAGCGTGCGCCTGCCGAACGGTGACAGATTGGCGCGGAGGAGAGGGGAGGTGTTAAAACAATGGAGCCGGGCGCGCGAGCGCTGCTGCATGCTAATCAGCCCTCCCTCCGCCGCGCCCGCCCGCCCGCCGCCGCACTCGCTCCTTCCTCCCGCCCCCTCCTCCCGCCCGCGGCGCTCCCTCCTTCCAGCGGGCTCGGGCCGCCGCTCCCCGCTCCCCGCTCCCGCGCTTTCCCGCGCGCCCTGCCCGCCCTGCCCGCCGCTGGCGAGAGGCGCCCAGCCCCCGCGCCCCGGGCCCGGCCCGGCCCGGCCCACTGGCTTTCCGCTGCGGGGTCGGCGCCCCCGCGAGTTCAGGAAGGCCGAGGGCAGCCGGGGGGGCGAACGCAGAGGCCCCCGGACCGAGCGCGGACGCCCCGCGAGGAAGGCCTCTGCCCGCCTGGGGGGCCTGCCTGCGCCGCCCCGCCGCCCCGCGACGCCCCCGCGATGCCCCCGCCGCCCCGCCATGCCCCCGCCGCCCCGCCATGCCCCCGCCATGCCCCCGCCATGCCCC
>PVJS01051601.1:0-13920 GCA_004027185.1 Glis glis
TAATTATGGCTGGTATTTATTGGGTGCTCACTGTGTGCCAGATATTATGGTCAGCTCTTTTTTTTTTTTACATGTTTTTATTGGTGCATTGTAGTCTCACATCACAATGAATATCAGTTTGGTGTTAGCATACATGCACACAGCTCTTGGTGTCCCTCCCCCCCCACATGTAGTACAGAGAATGATGTTGGTATAATCTCATATGTACACATTATTTATGATAGTAATTCCATAGATTCACTTCTTTCTTGCCTTCCCCCTTCCCTTGTACCACTTCCTATGGTCAGCTCTTTGTTTACATTATCTTACTTGGTCTTCATGCCACTCTGTGAGATAGTAGTCAGTATCTGTGCTTTGAACTGTATTCTTGACGATGTCTCAATCACCAGTCATTAGACGTTTGGGGGCAAACTACATCCAGGGAACTCAAACTGAGAAATTAGAAAAGGCTAGGATCCCAGAGCTAAAGCCATAGGCAGGGAGAAGGGAGAATCGAATCAAGGGCATGAGTGGAGAGATTGCTTTTTTTTTTTTTTTTGGTACTGGGATTGAACCCAGGAACATTCTACCTCTGAACTACACCTCCAGCCCTTTGTTTATTTATTCATTCATTCTTTGGTGGTACTGGGGATTGAACCCAGGGGCATTCTGCCTCTGAGCTACACCCTCAGCCCTATTTTATTTTTTATTTTGAAACAGGGTCTCACTAAGTTGCAGAGGGCCTTGCTAAGTTGCTGAGGCTGGCCTTGAATCTGTGATCTTCCTCTCTCAGCCTCGCAAGTACTGGGATTATAGGTGTGTGCCACCAGGCTTGGCTCCCCCAACACATTTTGTTTTTTTATTTTGAAACAGGGTCTCACTAAGTTGCTGAGGCTGGCCTTGAACCTGTGATCCTCCTGTCTCAGACTCCCAAGTACTGGGTTTGCAGGCGAGTGCCACATGCCCAGCTTTTGGTAGGTACAGGGATGCTTCAGCCATTGTAACAGGAGAATATGGTTGTAGTTGTAGATGGGTTTAGGAATTGATGGTAGGAAGATGAGTGAGAATGCCATCTACTTCCTAAATGAACTGGTGAAGTCATCAGATGGAGAGATGGTGGGAAGAGGCATGTGATGAGAGGGGTCAGGGAGAGCTATACATAGTTCAGTGGTAGAATGTGAGTGAGGCCCTGGGTTTGATCCCCATCACCACCACAAAAAAAAGGGTGGGTAGGGAGGTCTGATTTGTGACCTTGGGTAAGTTACTTAGTTTCTCTGATGCTGTTTTTTCATCTTTGAAGTGGGATGCCATTTTCTTCACAAGGTTACCATATAGTACCTGGGAAGGTGCCCTGCAGCCAGTATATTTTAGTTCATTTTTCTCTTGCCTTCCAGTGAAGATGTGTTTGCTTGTACAAGTTTAGCATCCCTAACCCAAAAATATGATAGCTGAAGCTTTTTGAGCACCAACACAATGCTGGCCATGTGAACATGCTGCTGCCTGCTTTGGGATAGGCTCTGTGAGAGCGGCATACCAAGTGCCATGTGACTTAATTTTCCCTCCATCATGTGACTGAAGTCACATTGCCTGAGTTCCAATCCTGGCTCCACCAAGTATTACTGGGCAGGATGTTGTCTCAAACCCTGCTGAACAGGGCAAAAATGGCACCTACTTAGGAGAATTGTGAAGGTCTCGGGGATTACCCATGTAAAGCACTTAGCATAGTGCCAGGCAGATAGTAATGTTCAAAAAGTATTAATCAGAGCCGGGTGTGGTGGCGCATGCTTGTAATCCCAGTACTTGGGAGGCGGAGACCAGAGGATCCGGGTTTGCGGCCAGCCTCAGCTACTTAGTGAGGCCCTCCGCAACTTCGTGAGACCTGGTTTCAAAATAAAGTATAAAAAATAGGGCCGGGGGTGTAGCTCGGAGGTAGAACGCCCCTGGGTTCAATCCCTGGTACCGCAAAAAAAAAAAAAGTATTAACCATTAGCATTAGCATTGTTGTTATTAATTTTGTGTGTGGGGGGGTACTGGTACTGGGGATTGAACCCAGGGGCTTGCACATTCTAGGCAAGCACTCTACCTCTGAGCTACATCCCAGCCCTTTTTTTTTCTTTTTTTTTTTTTGTGGTACTGGGGATTGAACCCAGGGGCATTCTACCTCCGAGCTACACCCCCAGCCCTATTTTTTATTCTTTGTTTTGAAACAGGGTCTCACTAAGTTTCAGATGGTCTCACTAAGTAGCTGAGGCTGGCTGCTAACCTATGATCCTCCTGTCAGCCTCCCAAGTACTGGGATTACAAGCGTGTGCCACCATGCCCGGCATCATCCCAGCCCTTTTTAAACTTTTGAGACAGTGTCTTGCTAAGTTGCCCAGGTTGGCCTCAAAGTTGCAATCCTCCTCTCTCATCCTCCCAAGTAGTTGGGATTACAGGCATGAATCACCACTCTTGGCTTTTAACTTGTTGTTATTGTTTTTGGTACTAGAGGTTGAACCCGGGGCATTCTACCTCTGAGCTACACACCCAGCCCTTTTCTTTTCTTTTTTTTTTTTTTTTTGGCACTGGGGATTGAACCCAGGGGCATTCTACCCCCAAGCTACACCCTCAGCCCTATTTTATTTTTATTTGTAAACAGGGTCTCCTAGGTTGATGAGAGTCTTACTACTTGCTGAGACTGTCCTCGAACCTGCGATCCTCCTGTCTCAGCCTCCCAAGTACTGGGATTACAAGTGTGCACCACCATGCCTGGCCTGCCCTTTTATTTTCTGTTTTGAAACAGGTCTCATAAAGTTGCTGAGGGTCTTGCTGAGTTGCTGAGGCTGGCCTCAAACCTGCGATTCTCCTGTCTCAGCCTCCCAAGTACTGGATTACAGGGATGCACCACCATGCCTGGCTAACTTATTATTATGCATAAACTATGACCTGTAGACTGATGACATTTGACTTTCATGTACTATCATCACAAAGATAAGGGCAGATTCCAGTATGGAATATATATATATATATATATATATATATATATATATATATATTACAAGCGTGGTGGCGCACGCTTGTAATCCCAGTACTCGGGAGGTGGAGACCGGAGGATCTGGGTTCGCGGCCAGCCTCAGCTACTTAGTGAGGCCCTCCGCAACTTAGTGAGACCTGGTTTCAAAATAAAGTATAAAAAATAGGGCTGGGGATGTAGCTCGGAGGTAGAACGCCCCTGGGTTCAATCCTGGTACCGCAAAAAAAAAAAGCGTGCGCCACCATGCCCGGCTTGTAAAATGCACTTCTTTCCTGACAGTCTCTTTATTAATAAATAGCTCTAATATTAAAAGTTTCAAGAACTAGGCAGGTTTGTGGAGAAAAACGGGGGGGGGGCAAAGTCTTTGATCAACTCAGAGATTCTACCACCTCATACCTGCCTGGATCTTACATAGATTGGGTCTGACCTTCCCAAAACCATAGAAAGCACTCTACTGTGTGCGACTATGTGTCTGTGTTTGTATGCATGGGCTCCTGCTTTTGTACATTGTCACCTTTAGAGTATATGTGGCAGTGTGCTCAGCTAATAGTTTTGTGAGAAGAGGGTATAACAATTTAGGGCAAATATGTCTTCCTAGTTTAAATGTGTATTTAAGGGTTTGGTTGAGCCATTTTGTAGTAATATCTTCATTTATAAAAATTTACTAGAATATACAAAGATGATCTCAGCCCTCTAAATTTTCTTTCTTTACCTCTCTAGATGATGGTCTTCGGCTTTTATGACTGTTGGATAACCTAATTTGTTTCAACATACTTAAAACTAATTTCTTGCTCAAGTCTTCACTCTTAATTCCTTTTCTCATTTGCAGCTGAATTTGTGATCAGTCTTGCTGAAAAAAATACTACCTTTGATACTTTTAAGTCTTCTCTGGTCAAAAATGGTGCAGAATTCACGGTATGTATATCTGGAGACTTTTTGTTTTAATGTCACTATTTAAATTTTGAGAGGACGTAATGTAGGATTTGGATGTAGGAAGAAAACAGTTTGTATATACTAATTAAGCCATTTAATGTGTAATGTTTTCACGCTATGAAGCAGTGGTCAGGGAATCAGATTTCCTGTGATACCTTGTAGGAAAATTTGGTAGGATTTCCATCATTAAGTCTTTGTGGATGTTTACATTCTTGTTCTGTGAATCAGGAAGTCAGAACCAAGAGTCTAGGGTTTGGAGGTAATTCTAAACAATAAGAAATAAAATGGTTGAACGGAATTAAATAACTTTTTCCCCCAAGGAGTCCCAAACATCAGCTTTCGCAGAAGCTACTACTAGCTTCATGCTATACCTGGATTGACATTCTATGTTTCATTTGTTCCAGTTAGCTGAATTCAAGTACATAATCACCCCTCCCTGAAGGACATTCTTTGCCTTTTCCCTTTTCTTTTGTGTGTGGGTATACTGGGATTGAATCCAGTGGCACTCAATCACTGAGCTACACCCCCAGCCCTTTTTTATTTTTTATTTTGAGATAGGGTCTTGCTAAGTTGCTGTGGCTGGCCTCAAACTTTTGATCCTTCTATCTCAGCCTCCCAAGTCACTGGGATTACAGGTGCGCACCACCGTGTTAGCCCCAGTCCTTTTAATTTTGAGACAGGGTCTTGCTAAGTTGCCTAGGCTGGCCTGGAACTTGTGATGTTCCTCCCTCAGCTTTCTGAGTAGCTGGGATTACAGGAATGCAGTACCACACTCATGCCTTTTCCCTTTTGTAAGTTTATTTAATCACTAATTCAGGGTCTGGCAATTTTTGTTCTGTGTTTCTTTTCAAAGGATTCTCTTATTAGTAACCTTCTACGTCTCATACAAACCATGCGACCTCCCGCAAAGCCTTCCACTAGCAAAGGTGAGCAAAGCTTTCAGTCCAGCTTGGCCTCCAGATGGTTTAGATTGTGAGCATCCTGTAATTGCATTTGTTTTCCTCTCAGTAGCTGTGGAGTAAGTAAATGTTATAGTAAAAAAAATTCAAATGACTTAAGATAAAATTAAAAGACAACCAAATGAGTACTGATGCAACCCCCCCTCACCATGCCCAGGAGTTTCTTGAGGGTTTTGCAGTAGTGCCATGTTCCTTTTTAGTTTAATGCAAATCTAATGTTGAAGTTATTTTGTTAACCAGTAATAATATTAAATGTGTCTTTTTTTAACCCTTTCATGCTCCTTAATGAATTAAGATCCAGTCGTTAAACCCAAATCCGAAAAAGAAAAGCTGAAGGAACTCTTCCCAGTCCTTTGCCAGCCAGACAACCCTTCCGTTCGGGTACTGATACCATTTTGAGAATGTCTACTATAACTGTGTACCTTTTACCTCTTTCCTTTGTCTCATTAGTAATTTTATTAATTTAGGTTTGCCTTTATTGTCCCATATTTTTCAAAGTGAAAGCATATAATCATTCCCTAAGTGTGTACTATATATATAATGGTGTTAAAGGCTTCAGAGAATTATAGTCAAGAGAAATGAGCTTGGGAATTGTGGGAAGCAGTGATTAGGAGTATGTAATATGTATGAGATAAGGTTATGAAAGAAATGCCTGATGTGTGACATTAGACTTCTGCTCCATTACATGTTAGAAGGCCTAATTTTTTTAGGTGTTTCAGCTTTTAAATTTCATTTTAGCAAGTATTCATTGAGTACTAACTGTATGCCAAGCACTGTTCTAAGTACCAGGTAAATAGTAGTGAAGAGAACGGGTAAGAATTTCTGCCTTTTTGCAGATTATAGCCTAGTATTGAGGTAGAGAGCAGGAAATAAACATGCAAGTGGTAGGGAAGGGATAGATAATAAATAAATAAGCATAGTCCTTCCCTTGGTATCTGTAGGGGGTTGGTTTCAGGCCCCCCTCCCTCCCTTGGATACCAAAACCTGCGGATGTTCAAGTCATTTATAGAAAAGGGTGTAGTATTTGCATATAACCTACACACATCCTCCAATATACTGTAAATCATTTCTAGATTACCTAATTCAATATAAACGGTATGTAAATCATTGTTATACTGTATTGTTTAGGGAGTAATGTCAAGGGGAAAAGTCTGTACAGATGCAATTGTTTTTTCTTTTCTTGTGGTACTGGGAATTGAACCCAGAGGCATTCTACCATGAGCTACATCCCTAGTCCTTTTTTTTTTTTTTTTTTTTGTGGTACCGGGGATTAAACGCAGGGGCGTTCTACCTCTGCGCTACGCCCCTGGCCCTATTTTTTATACTTTATTTTGAAACAGGGTCTTGCTGAGTTGCTGAGGCTGGCCTTAAACCTGCAATCCTCCTGTCTCAGCCTCCTTAAACCTGCAATCCTACTGTCTCAGCCTCCCAAGTACTGGGATTACAGGCATGTGTCACCACGCCCAGCTTCCCCAAATATTTTTCATCTGCAGTTGGTTGAATCTGTAGATGCAGAACTTAGGTATACAGAGGGCCAGTGGTATATGACATGGGAAATAGTGATAAGGGCTATGGAAAGTAATAAAGCAGGAGAAAATGGGGAAGAGAATCCAGAGGAAGGTTGCTTCTTAAAATTTTCAACATCTGAGTTCTAGTTCTAGTTGTCACTTGCATGCCTTTATTTTTTTTTAACTCAGGGGCGCTCTACCACTGAGCTACATCCCCAGCCCTTTTTATTTTGAGACAAGGTCTTGTTAAGTTGCTAAAGCTACCCTCAAACTTGGAATCCTCCTATCTTAACCTCCCAAGTTGCTGTGATTACAGGCATGTGCCACCACGCCTGGCCTTGCATTCTTTTTTTTTTTTTGCCTCTATCTCCATTCATGTTGGAAATCTCTGTCTTCTGCTTCCTTTACATAAGTTGTTAGTGATGTAGGGGTTGTGAGATTTGCAGATAGAGCTGAAATACATGCTGATTCTTGTGTGGGTGGTATTCCCTTTCCTCCTAACTTTGCTGACCTCTGCCCCTGCAGACCATGCTGGATGAGGATGATGTGAAGGTCGCTGTGGATGTCTTGAAAGAACTGGAAGCCTTAATGCCCAGCGCAGCAGGCCAGGAGAAGCAAAGAGATACTGAGCATCGGTTTGTACCTAGTGTCCTGTCCTTTGGAAGTTTAAGATACTGTGATAATTGAATTTTGTGGATCAGCCAAGCAAAATTTGGGGCAAATTTGCAGAATCTGGAGTAGTCCTGTATCCTATTCTTGGATCTGTTTTCATTGCTCCCTGCCAAGAGTATTTGTGCAATAGATACTAAGATGTTCAGAAGATAGAATTCAGGGTTTAAAAAAGCAAATGTTTGTGGCTTGATCCTTTTTTGGCTTGCAGGGATGTCATAGTCATTGAAACTAATTCAGTTCAGAACTTAGTAGGTACTTGCCATTTGTGTGGCACTGTGCTGGGTGCCTAGGGATGCAAAGATGAAATTGGCCTGATTTCTTTCTCAAACAGGTACTTATTGATTTGTTAGGGACAGGACAAAAAAGAAGAAGCGGAGTCGGAGCCGAGATAGAGACCGAGACCGTGACCGTGACAGAGAGCGAGATAGAGAGCGAGACAGAGACCACAAGCGGAGACACCGATCCCGCTCTCGATCACATTCCAGAACCCGGGAGAGGAATAAAGTGAAGTCTAGATATCGGTCCAGAAGCAGGAGTCAGAGTCCCCCCAAAGACCGGAAGGACCGGGACAAGTATGGGGAGAGGAATCTGGACAGGTGGCGGGATAAGCATGTGGACCGCCCTCCCCCTGAAGAGCCTGCCATCGGGGACATTTACAATGGCAAAGTTACCAGCATCATGCAGTTTGGATGCTTTGTGCAGCTGGAGGGACTAAGGTAATGGTTGGTATGGTTGGTGTTCTTTCACAACAGAATGTCTATTATTGCTAGCAGTTTTCGCATTCTAAAAAGTTATGATCAATAATATGTTAATCAGCTATACCAGGTTCTTAGAAATTGGCGGGGTTTTTTTTGTTTTTTTTTTTTTTTTTTTGCTTGAGGGTGCTGGGGATTGAAGCCAGGGCCTCATGCATGTTAGGCAAGTGCTCTGCCACTGAGCTATGTCCTGGCCCTTGACTTTTTCTCTGTAATGCCCAAGATCCATTTATTCTTTCCTCTGTTGTCAAGAGATTTGCTCTTTTTTTGTGTGTGTGTGGACTGGGGATTGAACCCAGGGGCATTTTACCTCTAAGCTACACCCCCAGCCCGATTTTTTTATTCTTTATTTTGAAACAGGGTCTCACTAAGTTGTGGAGGGCCTCACTAAGTAGCTGAGGCTGGCTGCAAACCCAGATCCTCCTGTCTCAGCCTCCCAAGTACTGGGATCACAAGTGTGCGCCACCACGCCCAGCAACCGGTATCTTCTCTGGAAGGATGGTAATACCACCTTCTTGGTACTTACCTGATGGGCTTAAGACCATTTTCTTTTGTTCATTTACAATAAGGGTAGAAATTGTTTTGGGAAAAGGTATTTTTAGGCAAGTTCCAGACGTGTCTGACTCTCTCTCAGGAAGCGGTGGGAAGGCTTGGTGCATATCTCTGAACTCCGGAGGGAAGGCCGCGTGGCCAATGTTGCTGATGTGGTGAGCAAAGGCCAGAGGGTCAAGGTCAAAGTGCTGTCCTTCACCGGGACCAAGACCAGTCTGAGCATGAAGGTAGGTGAGATGTCCAGCCTTTTTCCACATCTGATGGCCAAGGGAATGGAAGAAGACAGCAAGTGAGCTAGCTCCCTTGTTTTTGTACCCTAGGATGTGGATCAAGAGACTGGAGAAGATCTAAACCCGAATCGACGACGAAATCTGGTTGGGGAGACCAATGAGGAGACCTCAATGAGAAATCCAGACAGACCCACCCACCTCTCCCTTGTCAGTGCCCCTGAAGTAGAGGATGACTCACTGGAGCGCAAGCGCCTCACCCGCATCTCTGACCCAGAGAAGTGGGAGATCAAACAGGTTGGGGCCATTGACTTTCATGTCCAGAGTCATTTAGCACGTAGCCTTATGGTTAGGATTGGGGGCCCTGAAGCATGGTGGCCTGGAGTGACTTCTGGCCACTTACCTGTTGTATGATCAAGTTATTCTACCTCTTTGTGCCTCAGTGCCCTCATCTGTAAAACTGGGCCAATGGTGTTGTGGGAATTGAGCAAGTAAATAGAGTTGAAACTCTTAGGGTAGAGCCTGGCATTATGGAATTGCCATCTACGTCTTCGTTATTGTTTTCCTCATTCTTCAATAAACATTAGAACCGCGATATGTCAAACACTGTTTAGTGCTGGGGCTACAGAGACAGTTATTTTATGGTTCCTACCTTTGAGGAGCTCAAAGTCCAGTGGAGGAGACAGAGCTAAACAAATAACCAGGAAGGGTTACATATCACATACGTGTTCAGAGTGTTACAGAAATGAGGGAGGGCATTGGTAACTTCCCGGGAATGCCACCCCTGAGTCCATGTCTTCAGCACCATGTTGTGGAGCTCCCAGGGATGGGATATGTGACATTCAAGGCTCTGACATCTGGGTCAAAAGAGAAAAAAACCACCTTGGTTTCCTGCATGAAGCATTGTGATTAACTCTTAAAAAGAACAGTGTTGATGGTAGCAAGTTGCACGTGCTGTCTTCTATTTTTTGGCTAGATGATTGCTGCCAATGTCCTCTCCAAAGAAGAGTTTCCAGACTTTGATGAAGAGACTGGTATTCTCCCTAAGGTGGATGATGAAGAAGGTAATTAGCCACTTGGATTGAGCAGGATATGTATGGGTTGGGAGGATAATTGGCGATTTGAGTGATTGGACTGGGCTGTTTGTAGTTTAACCCAATAACTATTAATCATTTGTTCTTTGGGTCCTAACACTCATCTCTTGATAGAAGCAAGGAGGTCATTTGTCTGACACGTTTTTTGTGTATGTGGTTCTGGGGATTGAACCCAGAGGCATTGTACCTTTGAGTTACACTCTCAGCCCTTTTATTTTTTGTTTTGAACAAGGTCTGGCTAGGCAGTTGAGAGTCTTGTTATGTTGCTGAGGCTGGCTTCAGACCTGTGATCCTCCTGTCTCAGCCTCCTAAGTACTGGGATTAGAGGCATGTGCCATGCCTGGCTGGCTGACACATATTTATATATTGTTATATTTATATATTGTTATATTTCATTTGTGGTACTGGGGATCAAACCCAGGGCATTCTACCTCTGAGCTACACCTCCAGCCCTATTTTTTATTCTTTTTTTTTTTTGCAGTACTGGGAATTGAACCCAGGGGCATTCTACCTCTGAGCTACACCCCCAGCCCTATATTTTTTTTATTCTTTATTTTGAAACAGGGTCTCACTAAGTTGCAGAGGGCCTCGCTAAGTAGCTGAGGCTGGCTGCGAACCTACGATCTTCCTGTCTCAGCCTCCCAAGTACTGGGATTACAAGCGTGCACCATCATGCCTGGGTATATTATTTTATCTCTTACTTCTTGCTTATAATAAGTTTCAGGATATAAAAAGTTGTAATTAGCCAGATGTGGTGGTGCACGCTTGTAATCCTAGTACTTGGGAGGCTGAGATGGGAGGATCGCAGATTTGCAGCCAGCCTTGGCAACTTAGCGAGGCCTTCTGCAACTTAGTGAGACTGTTTCTAAATAAGAAATAAAATCGGGCTGGGGGTATAACTTGGATGTAGAATGCCTCTGGGTTCAATCCCCAGCACCAAAAAAAGTTGTAATTATATTTTGGGGAGCAAATTTGATCTCATAATCTTAATAATTATTTTAAAAACTCTAGATCCATCTAGATTATTTCGAGTTGTCCTGAAAACAACTTTTAACTTAGCCTATTAATGATTTTTGTGTGTGTGGCACTGAGGATTGAACCCGGGGGCATTCTACCTCCGAGATACCCCCAGCCCTATTTTATTTTTATTTTGAAACAGGGTCTCACTAAGTTGCAGAGGGCCTAAGTAGCTGAGACTGGCTGTGAACTTGTGATCCTCCTGTCTCAGCCTCCCAAGTACTGGGTTTACAAATGTGAGCCACCATGCCCAGCTTATAGGTTTAATTTCTTTCTCGGTTTTTGTTTTTATTTTTGTTTTTGTGGTACTGGGAATTGAACCCAGAGGCATTCTACCGCCAAGCTCCATCCCCAGACCCATTGTATTTCTTATTTGGAAACAGGGTCTCACTAGGTTACTGAGAGCCTCTCTAAATTGCTGAGGCTGTCCTTGAACCTGCGATCCTCCATTCTCAGCCTCCCAAGTACTAGCATTACAAGTGTGCACCATCACGCCCAGCTTAGGTTTAACTTCTTTTGAAAGCCACTCTCATCAGTTTTTGGGCTGGAGCACAAATGCCCTAGAAATGGCTGGGGGCCTGCAGGAGGTGGAATAGACACCTGCATTAGAGTTTCACTTGCATTGCTGTTCTTTTGACCTCAAAAGCTATTTTGTTTGTTTTGCAGTGCTGGGGATTGAACCCAGGGGCTCTCTACTGCTGAGCTATCCCCCATCCCTTTTTATTTTTTATTTCGAGACAGGATTTTGCTAAGTTGCTGAAGCCGGCCTTGAACTTGTGATCCTCCTGCCTCAGCCTCCCAGGTTGTTGGGATTATAGGTCCCTTGCCCCCAAACCCAGCAAGGAAGCAATTTTTTGATGATGATTATTGGCACTCATAGAAAGTGTTTCGGTGAAAATGATTGGTCATTTCTCTTTTGATTATGGCTAATTCTTCTTTTCTGGGGACTTGTAGATGAGGATCTTGAGATCGAACTGGTTGAGGAAGAGCCTCCATTCCTGAGAGGGCACACCAAGCAAAGCATGGATATGAGCCCCATTAAAATCGTTAAGGTGAGGAGTGCTGGGACTTTAGCCTGGAAATGTCCAGTGGACTTCTTTTCTAAAAGTAACAGGTCAGGTTATTAGATGTGTGTAAGTAGAACTCAGGCCACTTAAGGTAGGAAGTGTTCTAGAATATTTTTGTTTTTAAAGGAGATTAACTTGGCTCCCGTTGCTTTTGCCTGTTTAATTTTTGTTTGTGCTCATTTAGTGTGTTTTGGGAAGAAGCAGAGATACATGGGGGTGCTTGATCTACCATCATTGCCTTTGCCCAGATTCCTTAGGGCATGAATCATTGTCATGAAGATTCAAAGGCAATTTTTTTGTATTGTATGTGGTACTGGGGATTGAACCCAGAAGCATTCTACCCCTGAGCTACACTCCCAGCCATTTTTTTTTTTTTTTTTTTTTTTGCGGTACTGGGGATTGAACCCAGGGGCGTTCTACCTCCGCGCTACACCCCCGGCCCTATTTTTTTATCCTTTATTTTGAACCAGGTCTCACGAAGTTGTGGAGGGCCTCAGTAGGTAGAGAGAGAGAGAGACAGGGAGGGAGAGAGAGAGAGAGAGAGAAAGAGAGAGAGCTGAGGCTGGCTGCAAACCCGGATCCTCCGGTCTCCGCCTCCCAAGGTACTGGGATTAAAAGTGCGCGCCACCACGCCCGGCTCAGCCATTTTATTTTATTTTATTTTTTTGTGTGTGGTATTGGAGATTGAACTCAGGGTCATTCTACCGCTGAGCTACACCTCAAGCCCTATTTTATTTTTTATTTGGAAACAGGGTTTCACCAAGTTGCTGAGGGCCTCACTAAGTTGCTGAGGCTGGCCCTGAACCTGCGATCCTCCTGTCTTCGCCTCTGAAGTACTGGGATTACAAGCATGTGCCACCATGCCTGACATTTTTTTTGTTTTGAAACAGGGTCTTGCTAAGTTGCGGAGGCTGGTCTTGAACCTGTGATACTCCTATTTTAGCCTCCCAAGTACTGGGATTACAGGTGTGCTCTATCACACCCAGCTTCAAAGACAGTTTTCAAGGGTTCACTTGACCCGTTGCAGCTGGCCCTCATTAAAAGCTATAGCACTGGTTGTTGTGGAAGGCAGAGCTATAAGGAGAATGCAAACCAGAATCCATAGAACAGTTGTGAAATTTTAGGTATTGAAAAGAAGCTACTGTATAATTCTTATAATCTGCTTATGTAATGCTTCTGCAATGTTCTTCCCATGTGGTCATCTCGCAGCTGCTTGCTATCGTTAGTGACAGAGAATTCACTCTCCCTTAGGGAAGTACATTCCATCTTTAGATGGATCTGTTCTTTAGGTGAAGCTGAAATCTGTCTCACTGAGGCATCCACACTGGTCTTAGTTCTTAGGGTCATATAGAAGAATTCTTTCCTATCTCTGTCCTTCATACATTTAAAGGCAGTACCATTCCTAACTCTCTTGGGGTTCTCATCCTAGTTCCTTCAATAATTTTTCATTTTGTCTGTGTGTGCTACAGTTTATCCATTTCTTTTGTGTGGTCTGGTAAAATGCTAGGAACTTATTACAGCTATAGCCTCATGTTTTAGATTATAGTGATTTAACATCTACATTTTATTTCTTGGGTATTTAATGCATGTTGCTTTTTCCTCTGTTGCTCTAGAACCCAGATGGCTCCCTCTCCCAAGCAGCCATGATGCAGAGTGCCTTGGCCAAGGAAAGGCGGGAACTCAAGCAGGCCCAGCGGGAAGCCGAGATGGACTCTATTCCCATGGGACTCAACAAACACTGGGTTGATCCTCTGCCTGATGGTAAGGACTCTTGGAGGGGCTCTGGGCCTTTTTAAGAAATCTGAGCCTTGGCCGGGCATGGTGGCGCACGCTTGTAATCCTAGTACTTGGGAGGCTGAGACTGGAGGATTCAGGTTCGCGGCCAGCCTCAGCTACTTAGTGAGGCTCTCCACAACTTCGTGAGACCGGTTTCAAAATAAAGGATAAAAAATAGGGCCCGGGAGCCGGGCGTGGTGGTGCACGCTTGTAATCCCAGTACTTGGGAGGCAGAGACCGGAGGATCCGGGTTCACGGCCAGCCTCAGCTACTTAGTGAGGCCTCCATAACTTCGTGAGACCTGGTTTCAAAATAAAGTATAAAAAATAGGGCCGGGGGTGTAGCTCGGAGGTAGAACGCCCCTGGGT
>PVJS01051602.1:0-13920 GCA_004027185.1 Glis glis
AAAAAAAAAAAAAAAAAAAAAACTACTAAAATGAACATCATAATATAGCAAAGTTGCTAGTTTTATATTATTGGAAAACGATTATTTCTTAGTCATGCTGTCTTTATCCTGACAGAAATAAGTAGAATTTAATAATATACACCCTAGTGCATTTCTATACCCATTAGTTCATTCATTTATCTATTCCTCTCTCATCGTTTTGTTAGAGTGCCTATCATGAGACGCACAATTGTATAATGAACAGAGAATCTACACAAAGTTAGGCATATGGCTCCAAGTCCATTCTCAGTTCTATCATCTATAAACATGGAAGATACGAGAGTTCACATTCAGCTGTCTATGTCAAAGGATTTAGCCAAGTACAAGGTATATGGTAGACATGTGACAGTAACTCTTCATCATTAGTATTTGTCTATACAAAGCCACACTATTGTCTCTGGCCTTGTGGGCTTAGTTTTACATGCATACTATGGGCAAAAAATGGTTTTGTGTTGGTAGCCAACATTCCTATGAAGTTATAATTAAAGCCAAAAACACCGGACTTGATATGACCAGTTACATCAACCACATTGAAGAAGCTATTATTCAGTTAAACATATTTGCCATTGAAACTTTTTACACACTTAGACATTCTAGCGCAGTTTAATCTCAGGCTATTCAGATATGTGTTGGGATTTGCAAGTCTCATTTTTAGAAACTGTGGGGATTCACACCTCAGCCTCAAAATGAGACTGGCGTAACTCCAGATGGGCTAAGGAATGATAAAACTTGTTCCATGCATTCAGTTGGCTGTCTGATGATACTTTAATTCAATGAATACTTACACAGTTTGGTTTTATACCTTGAATGTTGATCTTCTTACTTAAATTATAGTACTCAGAGGCCCGAAATTAGCATTTCCTTTATTTATGTGTGATTACAAATATAAAATGATCAAGTAACGACATGCAGAGGAAGAAACTAACTCAAGTCTCTATCTACTTTAAAATTTACAATGAAAATACTTTGGAGAGCAGAGAGCTTTACTTTCTTACTCTTTCAAAACCGAATAGTATCTATACATATTAAATGATGTTTCGCTTTATCTTATTAAAATATCTGTCTATTTTATTCCTATGAAGTTTCAGTCACCTGGCAAAGGTGATCATTTTATTGTATGCCTGCTGTAGTTTCTAAGTGTAGAAAGTCCTTGTATTATTTGTGGAAAGGCAGTTTGTCGGAATGAATATCAAACTTGCTTTTCCAGGATCAATTTTCTTTATAATTGCTACTGGCATTAACAGTCATCTTCGAATCTGCTCCTAGAATACTGGCTGATGAATTGTATGCAGAATAATCAAAAGAGCTACTGGAGATAATGACATTTCTTTACAGGGAATTGCTTCAGGAAGATTTTCCTTTTAGCGAGATGACAACCACATAGGGTTAGAAAGTTTAGAAAGGGTTTTCCTTCCCGTTTGGGCCTAAGGCAACACTATAAGCTCAAATGGGCTCTGTCCCTTGTAAGATGTTTGCTTTCTTCAGCATTTCTTAGTTTAATAGGCATAGCAAGAGCTGGATTCTAGTGTGTGAAACAGCAGGTCAGCATTTGCTCATGTTCTTACTGTTCTTGAAAAAAATAATCAGGTTTTCTCTCACACAACAGTTAAAACATTTTCTTCTACCACGTATATTACTTGGTGTTTTAGAAAGCTGATGACAAGTAACAGGGTTCGTTTGCTTGTTCTCATGCACCGCCCTTAATTTCCTTTCACACATTCCGATGAGTGTAATGTGACAATATAAATAAATCTATGTTCTTTTCACTATACTCTGTGAACTGAAATGACTCCTGACTTTATCTATTTTTAGGCAATTCCTTTGGTTATTGATCTAATCTGATGAAGAAATATGTTAAGAAAATGTAAGAATTTCACCAACAACAAGCACCAAAAAATTTTCCCGAGCTATGTATTGGTTAGTATTTCTTCTTAGCACTTCCTTTTTTTTTGCGGTACCAGGGATTGAACGCAAGGGCGTTCTACCTCCGCGCTACGCCCCCGGCCCTATTTTTTATACTTTATTTTGAAACCGGGTGTCACGAAGTTACGGAGGCCTCGCTAAGGAGAGAAAGAGAGAGAGAGAGAGAGAGAGGGAGAGAGACAGGGAGAGAGAGAGACAGGGAGAGAGAGAGCGAGAGAGCTGAGAGTGGCCGCGAACCCGGATCCTCAGGTCTCTGCCTCTCAAAGTACTGGGATTACAAGTGTGCGCCACCACGCCCGGCTTAGCACTTCCACATGGAGGTTTCATCCCTTCACCCCTTCTTTTCTGTGTCTATTGGTGATCCATTTCCTGGGCTGTCTCTGACACCCAGGCTACTTTATCCCCCTTTCTCTCTCTCAGCAGCCAAATCAGGGTTTTATTGGTAAAAACTAAGATTGATTTGAGTGAAGAAAGGACAGCAACATAACCCAGTGTTGTCGCTCTTTGCTATTGTCAGCTTGGGCCCAAGTCCTACTTTTTTTCCCCCTACACACACAGTCTGTCTGTCTGTCTGTCTCTCCTACAGAAGACTTTAGCCAACCAGTCCCCTAGAAGTGTGATATCCAATAGAAATGTCATACAACACACAAACCAAGTCACACATATAATTTTAAAATTTCATATCCATGTTTATAGCAGCACAATCCACAGTCGCCAAATTATGGAACCCACCTAGGTGTCCATCCACAGAGGAATGGATTACAAAATTATGGGGTATACACACAGTGGAATTCTACTCAGCAATAACGAAGAACAAAATTATGTCATTTGCAGGAAAATGGATGGACCTGGAGAACATTATGTTAAGTGAGATTAGCCAGGCACAGAAGAGGAAGCTTCCTGTGTTTTCTGTCATATGCAGAGGCTAAGGAGTAATGGGGATACCAGAGGCACCTCAGACAATGAAGGAGAAACTCCAGTGGAGCCAGGGAGGGGGTCTAGGGAAAGGGAAGGGGGGAGAGGGAGAATCAATGAAGGAATCACTTCCATTGACATTATGCACATATGTGAGAATACCAATGCCAATCTCAATACCCTGTATGGGGAAAGGGGAGTTGGGAGGGAGCAGGGGAAAGCCCACCAAGAGCTGTGTGCATGTATGTCACTATCACTGTGAACAACCCTATGATGTGAGACTATAATGCACCCATAAAAGTATAAAAAATTCATATCACAAAGGAAGAGGAAGAATTTCTGACCATTTTTGCACATAATCTACCATGAAAGCTAGACTCAAAGTATGCAAAATATATCAGAGAATATTCTGCAGTGCTTCCTAAGAGAAGGTATGCTTTAAAAATGTTTGCAGACAGGCGTGGTGGCGCACGCTTGTAATCCCAGTACTTTGGGAGACGGAGACCGGAGGATCCGGGTTTGTGGCCAGCCTCAGCTCTCTCGCTCTCTCTCCCTATCTCTCTCTCTCTCTCTCTCTCTCTCTCTCTCTCTCTCTCTCCTTAGTGAGGCTCTCTTCAACTTCATGAGACCCGGTTTCAAAATAAAGTATAAAAAAAATAGGGGCCGGGGGTGTAGCGCGGAGGTAGAATGCCCCTGCGTTCAATCCCCGGTACCGCAAAAAAAAAAAAAAAAGTTTGCAAAATTTTGTGGAAACAATAACTAAATGTTTATTATCTGTGGTGTCAGAACAGGTGTAAATCAGTAAAATGAATCATTTTGTTCTCTAATTTAAGAAATAAACTCTATTTTGTAAGTAAAAAATAAAATTTCTATTAGATACACTCAATACTATAAGAAGAAACCGGTATAATTAATGTTTTAAGATATTATTTAATCCAATAGATGAAAAATGCTGTTGTCTCAACATGTTACCAGTATTCAAATATTGCTGGTAATTAATATTTAAAAAGACTAAATTGTTTTTTTTTGAATATCAAATCTTCAAATTCCAGTGTGTATTTTATACATTATTGCTGGAGTATCTATTTGGAGGGTGAGGCTGGTAGAAATGACTGCCAGAAGATGTCTGGATTATCAGTTCTTTGCCTTGCCCACTTTCTAAATATAGTTATCCAGCACATCTGTAAATGCTATGAACTATCTGCTTCCTATCCAACAAATATTTTTCTTAAGTTTTTGTTTGTTTGTTTGTTTGTTTGTTTGTTTGTTTGTTTGTTTGACTTACAGGTGTTTTGATGCTAGGACCCTTGATTGATACGAACTCTTTCTTTCGTGGGCTTCTTTTCCTCTGTATACATTTAAACCATCCTTAATAAGCAAACCATTATTAGTTTTCTCTAAATAAATTGCAGCCAGCCATCCTTATCAAATTAACAGCCTAATTAACTGGATATACGGATGCATGTTTAATATAAGATTGGACTAAAATGGAATGTTTAAGGCTCTATCCTTAACCTTAGGACTTCTTGCTTTCTATCACGATTTATTTTGATACTCTATATACGTAATGAATTTAAAGCAAAAACAAGTGCTATTTAATATTCTAATATGATGTTCTTCTGGTGAGTCAAAACCTCCCTTCCCAGCATGAAATTCCTTAATTCATTAGATGTTAGCCATTTAAAGGGCATGCAGTCTGTTATTCATGTATGAATGAATTTGTAATAATTTTCCCAGGAATGAATTTAGTATTAAAATCACTCTGACTTGTTATTAAATACTATTTTGTCTTCTAAATTATACTTTGTCTAGCGAGTAGTCACAAATTTAACTTTTTTTTTGTACCGGGGATGGAACCCAGGGCCATTCTACCTCCAAGCTGCACCCCCAGCCCTATTTTGTTTTTATTTTGAAACAGGGTCTCACTAAGTTGATGGGAATCTCACTACTTGTTGAGGCTGTCCTCCAACGTGCTAGCCTCTTGTCTCAACTTCTCAAGTCCTGGGATTACAGGTGTGCGCCACCATGCCCGGCTTACCAGTTTAAATTTGAACATATATTTGACTTACCTAAAGATGTTTTGAGACACATGACCTCAAACTGTCAACTTTTTTGTTACTCATCCTCTTTGTCTTCATTATATACAATTATACATGGGAAGAAATGAAACATGCTTGATTTTCAAAATAGGGAACATTTTGGTAAGAAAATGATAAAATATGCCTGACTTTAAGAAGCAAATTATGTCAAAATAGCCATTCCTTATAGGTGATATGTGTATTTTAACACTGCCAAATGTTGCATCTTTAATTCTTCTGAATTTTATGAAATGCTGAATTTTAACATCCCTTCAAGAACTAGTTTCTATTATACTGCTGAGAAGTATTTCATAGCATTAACCAAATGGGGTTGCCAGGTATTGACATTTTGATTGAAAGTAGCACCTTTTATGGCAGAACTAATGAGACTCGTGGAAAACAAGAACCAGAGCTAACTGAGGAATATTCTGCAGCACGATGAAAAAGGAGAAGAAATCCCATTACATTCATGGACTCTGAACATGTTATGACATAAAATAATTGCATTTCTTGAAATAAAGTCACTTTGGTTCTATCCATTATCTATAAAAACCAGTTGATTCCTTTTAATCATTTTGCCCATAGTTAACCTGTAGAGTTGACCTTGAAATTGTACAACTATGAGACTATAAGTATAAAATGCAACTTTCTAAATAAATTTTAATTGATGACTTATAGTAATACATTTTTTCTTAATAGTAATATATTGCACACTAGAAAATCATGAATAACACCACAGGGTCAGAATCATATTCTTATTCAAAATATTTTTAAAAAGATTATTTTGGTTAATGGCAAAACAAACAAACAAACAAAAATAATGTATTATTTCCCAGCATAAAGCACGGAAGCCATAAATCAGAACTTCTTTGTCCTATATTCCTTTTTCTGGTTCTTTCCAAATTAAGCACTGCTATAGGCCAGGTACTCGTTGACCAGATGTTTATTGGCCCACTGAAAAGGCTTGGTGCTGGAGATACAACAGTGAACAAATACAGCTCTTCTTTTTCAAATAATTATTACATCCAGTTCCAAACACTAATATTAAATAAATCACTACAGCAATATGTTCACAAATAGAATTATTAGTAGGATATAACCAGGTGATGTAAAAGTGTGAAACCAAGGTGAATGGCCTGGGCTTACTCAGAAGTCACTCCTAAGCCGGGAGTGGTGGTGCATGCTTGTAATCCCAGTACTTTGGGAGGCGGAGACCAGAGGATCCCGGTTCGCGGCCAGCCTCAGCTCTCTCTCTCTCTCTCTCTCTCTCCCTGTCTCTCTCTCTCTCTCTCTCTCTCTCTCTCTCTCTCTGTCTACTTAGTGAGGCCCTCCACAACTTTGTGAGACCCCGTTTCAAAATAAAGTATAAAAAATAGGGCCAGGGGTGTGGTGTGGAGGTAGAACGCCCCTGGGTTCAATCCCCAATACCACAAAAAAAAAAAAAGAAGTCACTCCTATCCTAAAATATAGATAGGTAAGGCTGTCCAGGTGAATGGAGTGAGAAACAAAGCAAAGAAGGAGAGCACGACCCTTGCAGAGACCAGCTGGGAATGGGAGATAGAGTTGGAGAGAAAGACAGGGTTTGAACATGCATGGATATTGACCATATTAAAGACTGCACATTTTATGCCCCAAGCAATAAGATGCTATTGAAAGATTTTGTTGTTTTTGTTGTTTTGATAGTGGGGGTAGGACATGGTACATTTGAATTTTCAAAATATCATTTTGGTTACAATGTAGAGAAGTATTAGGGAAGAGAGTTAGAGAGGATGCATCGTGTTTGTCTCTCTCATGGATTTATCTCATTTTAATCTGCATCCCTCCTCTCCAAGAACATTTTACTTCAGAATTCCACCACATGAAATATATCATTGATATAATATTTATCTTTTTACGGTAGACATGAGAAGAGCACATAGATTCTATAGCTTACTGCCAGATGTAGGCTGGAAAGACATTTCTGGGTATATTTTTTGGAATTTAAAGGTAGATTTTACTGACTCCATATTGTCTCTACATTCCAAACCAATAGAAAGTATATAAGGTTACCTAATGCCAAACCGTAAAATTACTTCGGAGTTGAAAATTAAAATAAATTTGCAGAGCCGGGCATGGTGGCTCATGCTTGTAATCCCAGTACTTGGGAGGCTGAGACCGGAGGATCCGGGTTCGCGGCCAGCCTCAGCTACTTAGTGAGGCCCTCCGCAACTTAGTGAGACCCTGTTTCAAAATAAAGGATACAAAATAGGGCTGGGGGTATAGCTCAGAGGTAGAATGCCCCTGGGTTCAATCTTCAGTACTGCAAAAAATAAATAAATAAATAAATAAATTTGCAGGTTTTAATGATTAACATATTTATCGATTATAATATAATTTATGATTACTAGATTATGGATTATTTTATTCAAAATTTGCAAAATTATTTTACAAACAATAGTTGTAGAAATACTTTCATTGAACTGGGCTTGTACCATTGCATTGCCTACCGCTGCCCCAGTATTGGAATCTCCATTCTATTAAGCCAGGTTGTCTTTTGCCCAAAATCTACTGATGAGAAGACACTGAACTGTCAATTACTGATTAATTATAGCTTCTTAAATATCAAGGCAAATAAATACTCTTTCTTATCCTCTACAAATTTGTATCAAGGCAATTCTATTTGAATGTGTGTACACATATATATTTTCTCTAACTATATTGTTAGTTTGTTAAAAAGTTAATATTCACTAATGTAAACATAAACATACATAGACATGATAATCAAAGATAACCAAAACTGTAATGTTAAAAAAACTGATTATGTTAACATTTAAAACAGCAATACTAATAATTTTGGTAAAAAACCCAGTTAAATAGTTTGGTATAGAACACTTAGTGGGGTAGAGAGAAGACTAGTAGTGAATGCCAAAGCACATAAAAAGTCTAAGTTTTCATGGAAAAAGGTCATTTTATTTAATTATATACCAAGTCAGAGAAATAAAAATAACAGAGACACAGACAGAGTGAGAGGGAAAAGGGGAAGAGAGAAAGAGAGAGAAACACAGAGAAGGCATATTTATTTAATGTTTGTGTTTTAGAAGAGAAACAATCTCTCCATGAGAGTGGATAGTTTGCTTCTCTAGAAAACTTAGGAGGGAATTAAATAATTTCATATGCTATGAGAATGAACTATCCAGTGTTTGTCAAAGACAGAAGAAAGAAAGAAAGAAAGAAGAAAGAAAGAAGAAAGAAAGAAAGAAAGAAAGAAAGAAAGAAAGAAAACAAAACACTTTTGAGAAGAATAAAGAGTTTTTGTGTTCTAAAGACTGGACTCATTCATTTTTCACAATCAATTTTATTGTGGATTGTGGCAGGCTATGTCTTGGGTGTTAGATATAGAAGGAGCTAAAATGGACAAAGTCCTTGTTTTTATGATACTTAGATAATATTAATCACAGAAATAGAACTGGAATTGCAGTTGCAAGTTCCATAAAAATAAGCTATTTACATAATAAAGAAAATATTCTTTTATGAGGAAGTTAGAGAAAATGGTATTGGTAAAGAAGTTTAGACTGAGATGAACTAGGAAAGTTGAGGGAAATACGAGTAAAATCAAATCATGGCAGTACAAGGAAAGGTGCACAGGAATGTCCTTAGGCAGGAGAGGGACGGTCAGCTCCTAAGCCAACAAAATGCTAGAACTGAAAAAAAATAAAATAAAAAAGTATGTTTCAAATATGATCAGGCCAAGAGGAGATTATGGAGAGGGAAGAAATTTCATCTGACCTTTATGATAGTTTAGCATCGTTCTTACCATCTCTTTCAAGTGGGTAACCACACTCTCATATATGAATAGAAACATAAAATTCTTGAGTGATGACTTTGACGGGGAGGGTACTGTGCCTGGGGAGAAAAAGGAGATAGGAGATAGAAGGAAATGACTCTATGACTGAGGTTAAGGTGCTGGGCCCCAGGACATAGAAGTTCTTGCCTACACAACGTGAGAGCCAGAGGCTTGGAAGGAGGCCTCTGTGGAGAGCTACTGATACGCAGCTTAGATGGCAGCATCGCTATGGGCTCAGCATGGAAATGGATAGCACGGCTCCGCCCTTCCTGTTCTAGCATTCTGTATCACGTGATCAACCTTCCTCTCCACTCCAGCCTCACTCATAGTAAGACGAGATGCGGAGAAGCTCTCATATCTGAACTTTGAAATCAAATGGAAGTACTAAAAGATCAAAATTAAGGACAACGGGGAATGACAATTTTGTAAAGATCTCACCAGGTCTCCTTATTTAGTGTGTATTCCAAGCTATGTGCTGCGATAAACCTGTTATATAATCTCTCATTTTATTCTCATAATAGCCTTATTTAGATACTACTACTATATTCAAACTATTTTGGGGAGTACTGAGGATTAAAGCCAGGGGCATTCTACCTCTGATCTACACCCCCAAGCCCTGTTTCTTTTTAAGTTTTTAATTTAAAACAGGGTCGCGATAAATTGCCAAGGGTGTTGCTAATTTACTGAGCCTGGCCTCGAACCTGAGATCCTCCTGTGCCAGTCTCCCATGTACTGGAATTACAGGTGTGTGCCACTGTGGCGGGCTTGGATATTACTACTATATTCAAACTCTTAGAGGTCATAGAATTTTACAAGACCATTTAGCTATTTGTGTGAGTTCAAAATCCACCCCTTCCCTTACATCTGCCATCAGTGTTGTATGATGAAGATAGATTGAGTTTCGTGAAGTCTGAAGAGATCCCATAAAATTGGACAGTTGGTGACCTTGGTAAGAATAATATTCATAGAGTGATGGGGGAAGATGTCAGGTTCAGAGGAAAGAGGGTTAAAAGAAGGAAGCTGCAAATGCAGGAAGTAAATTCTGGGTTTCGTCTAAGAAGTTCATAGCAAGGAAAACTGTACAACTGAAGACAAAACAAAGGAAATTCTATTTTCTGGAAAAGATAGAGTACTGAATTAATGGAAGAAGGAGAAATAATGACAAGAAAGAAAATGAAGAATACAGAGATCCAAGATGTAACTAGTGCTGGAATTTTTCAGAGGTGGCAGGAGGGAGTGATTCAAAGTGTGCCCAGGCAGCAGTGGGCCTTAGCAAGGAGAAGGGCAGATCTTCCTTCAACGCAGAAGGGAGGCTAGTAAGACCAGATTTTACATTTTTTAAAAAACTGTACCTTTTTATTTTCCGTACTCTGGAATTCAGAGTCTCTGTTAATTAGTACCAAATTGTCATCCCTCTCACTGCCTCACAAACCAATCCTTTGTACCAGTTACATCACTGTGTCATTGTTATGGTCATTTGAATACAGCTCCTGTTTTCCCGTTTCAGTGTCTTGACGAGTGCTCCCAGCACAGATGTCTCTCCCTCCCTCAAAACACTCTCATCCCGACAGCCAGTCCCAAGCTGCTTCCTCTGTGAAGCTTCCTTTAAACCATTTAAAAATTAAATCCTTCTTTCTTAGAAGGCCTTGCATGTATAGATTCTCAATCATATATCATTATATATTCTGAAATATTTTTGTACTGGGGATTGAGCCCAGGAGATTCTACCTCTGAGCTATACCTACAACAGCCCTTTTTTTTTTTTTTTTGAAACAGTCTTTCTAAGTTGCTGAGAATCTCACTAACTTGCTGAGGGTGGCCTTGAGCCTGCGGTCCTCCTGTCTCAGCCTCCCAAGTATTGGGATTACAGGTGCATGCCACCAAGCCTGGCTTCTGATATTATGTATTACATTCTATGGATATACCTGCACCCACATATATAGCTATAGACTGAATCATGTTTCTCCAAAATTCATTCAATTCTTAACCTCCAGTACCTTAGAATATGACTGTATTTGGAAATAGCATAATAACTCCTACTAGAGGTAATTAAGTTAAAAAAATGAGATCATGTGACTGGGCATAGTTCAGTGAGTGGTGTCTTTATTTATTTTTTTGCGGTACCGGGGATTGAACCCAGGGGCGTTCTACCTCCACGCTACACCCCCGGCCCTATTTTTTATACTTTATTTTGAAACCGGGTCTCACAAAGTAGCGGAGGGCCTCACTAAGTAGAGAGAGAGAGACAGGGAGAGAGAGAGAGAGAGAGAGAGAGAGCTGAGGCTGGCCATGAACCTGGATCCTCCAATCTCCGCCTCCCAAAGTACTGGGATTACAAGTGTGCGCCACCACGCCCTGCGCGAGTGGTGTCTTTAAAAAAGGAGATTAGAGGCACACAAAGAGGGGCAATCATGTGAAGACATTGGGAGAAGGTCATCTATGAGCCAAGGAGAGAGGCCACATAAGAAATAAGCTTCCATACTGTGAGAAAATAAATTTCTGCTATTTAAGCCACCCAGTCCATGGTATTTGTTATGACAGTCCTAGACACACATTCACACCTAAATATTTGCTCAGGAAAAATAAAACTATATGTCCACTAGAGACATGTGTGCCATGTTTACAACAGATTTATCCATAATGACTAAAGTTGGAAATAACTCAAACTTCTAAGACGAGAGTAGATAAAGAAATGTAATCTACTATTAGAGTGGTTTACTAGTCAGAAGTAGAATTAGGAAACTATGCTGCACAGGAATTGCATGGATAGATTAAAACTCTTTACGCTGAACAAGAGTCTGTATAATAAAGACAAGTTTGATGATTGCATGTAAAGTTCCAAAACAAGCAAAAACAATTCATAGTGTTAGAAATCAGATCAATGGCATCTTAAGGGAGATGTGTTGGAAAGATTTATTGGAAATGAGCACATGAAACATTTCTACGATTTGGAAAATTTTCGATATCTTGATTGAAGTTATATTTAATGTTTATATTTTCCAAAATTATGCAATGAATTCACTTAGATGAATGTGTGCATTTTAAAAATAAATTACCAGTAAAGTATATTAAGATAATAATATTCTTTGACCTAATTGTTCTTACACAGAGGAATAAGTCTAGTTAGAAAATGTAGTATTATTCATGGTAAGCAAAATTATCAATAGATGCTAAAAATTGACATAAAATGCAAAATCCATTCAAAGGTTTAAAAATCATAAATCTGTAATGATTGATAGTTTCATTACACTCAGCGTGTATCTATTAAATCTTTTTGACAAATTTTTTTTTTTTTTTGCGTTACCAGGGATTGAACGCAGGGGCGTTCTACCTCCGCGCTACGCCCCCGGCCCTATTTTTTATCCTTTATTTTGAAACCGGGTCTCACAAAGTTGCGGAGGACCTCACTAGGTAGAGAGAGAGAGAGAGAGAGAGAGAGAGAGGAGAGAGGAGAGAGGAGGAGAGAGAGATCACGCGCACGCGCATGCACACTGAGGTTGGCCGCGAACCCGGATCCTCTGGTCTCCGCCTCCCAAAGTACTGGGATTACAAGCGTGCGCCACCACGCCCAGATGACAAATATTATTTTTAATGATGAAATATTACCTTTACATGAGGATCATTTTACCACTACTATTCAATATTTACTGGATGTTCTAAATGCTGATATAAAAGAAGAATATGAAATAAAAAGTATAAAAGTTGGAAGGGAAGGTAAAAACCTTTTAATTTGCATATATTTTTTTTGTGTGTGGCACTGAGGATTGAACCCAGGGACATTTTACCTCTGAGCTACACCCCCAGCCTGGTCTCAGACCTGCAATCCTCCTGTTTCAACCTCCCAAGTGCTGGAATTACAAGTGTGTACCACCATGTCCGGCTGCATATATGATTTTTGGTAGTAAATATGCAACGGAATAAACACATTCAATTTTATCATTTTAAGAGTATAATTTTCTGGATAGGAGGTCTTTATACAAAATGTATTTTTATAGCCATTTATTGGTGTATTGTAATCATACATTTTGATGTGTCAGTTTAGCAGAAGCATGCATGCACACATCGCTCATTTAGCCCTCCCTCAATTCCCAACCTATTCCCTCCCCCTTCCCTCCTTCTCTTGCTCAGCATAGTGGTTGACTTTGATAAGTGTGTGTATACACATCGTGTGCATTAGTGTATTTCCTTCTTCCCACCTCCCATCTCCCTCACTTAGGTTGCCTTCTTTGTTCAACTAAAGATTTCTCCTTCTTTGTCTGGAGTCCCTTCTGAGTCCCATTCTCCCTAGCTTCCACAGATTGGGGAGAACATCCGACTTTTCATTCTTTGTGACTGACTAATCTCACTTAGCATAATGTTCTCCGGTTCCCTCCATTTCCCTGCAAATGATGTAATTTTGTTCTTCTTTATGACTGCGTAAAATTCCATTGTGTACATATCCCATAGTTTTGTAATCCATTCATCTGTTAATGGACACCTTGGCTGGTTCCATAGTTTGGAAATTGTGAGTTGTGCCGCTATACACATAGATATGCATGTATTAGTCTGGTAGTTTGGTTTCCTTTCTTTTGGGTAAATACCTAGAAGTAGTATAGCTAGGTCAAATGGTAAATTCATTCCCATTCTTATGAGGATCCTCCACACTGTTTTCCAAAGTGGTTGCACTAATTTGCAATCCCACCAACAGTGTATTAGAGTTCCTACTCTCCACATCCTTGCCAGCATTTGTTGTTGTTTGTGTTTTTAATGATTGCCATTCTAATTGGGGTTAGGTGAAATCTCAGGGTAGTTTTGATTTGCATCTCTCTGATTGCTAATGATGTTGAACATTTTTTTTCATACATTTATTGGCCATTTGTATTTCTTCTTCTGTGAAGTGTCTATTTAGTTCACTTGCCCATTTTTTGACAGAATTGGAGAAGATTTTTGCCACCTACTCCTCTGATAAAGGACTAATATCTAGAATATACAGAGAACTCAGAAAACTTACCACTAAAAATACAAAATGTGTTTTTTTTTTTGCAGTACTGGGGATTGAACCCAGGGGCATTCTACCTCTGAGCTACACCCTCAGCCCTAATTTTATTCTTTATTTTGAAACAAGGTCTCACTAAGTTGCCGAGGGCCTCACTAAGTAGCTGA
>PVJS01051603.1:0-13916 GCA_004027185.1 Glis glis
TGTGTGTGTGTGTGTACTTGGGATTGAACTCAGGGGCATTCTACCTCCAAGCTACATCCCCAGCCCTTTTGAAGTTTTTGGTTTGAAACAGGGTCTCACTAGGCTGCTGAGAGTCTCACTATGTTGCTGAGGTTGGCCTCGAGCCTGCAATCCTCCTGTCTCAGCCTCCCAAGTACTGGGATAACAGGTGTGCGCCACCACGCCCGGCTGATTGTTCCTATTTAAGTGGTCACGGAATGTTTACCAAAATAAATAAATAAGCATATTTTAGAACACAAAACTCTGAAATTCTAAAACAGGAAATGTCCAGATCATATATTCTGACCACAATGCCATAAAAAAATAGGGATAAACGTAGAAACAAGCACACTGAGCTACTCTGAAAGTCAAACACCCTCTCAAATGAAAACTACTAGCCAGGCGTGGTGGCGCACGCTCGTAATCCCAGGCTGAGACAGGAGGATCGCAGGTTCAAGGCCAGCCTCAGCTACTTAGTGAGGCCCTCCGCAACTTAGTGAGACTCTGTCTCAAAATAAAGAATAAAAAATAGGGCTGGGGGTGTAGCTCGGAGGTAGAATGCCCCTGGGTTCAATCCCCAGTACCAAAAAAAAAAAAAAACTACTGTTCAATTGCCTGTTTATTACGCCACCACATCATCTCCTCAGCTCCGTCTGTGAATTTTTAAAGAGCAGTGGCCCCAGAATAAGAAGAAGAAAATTCTTCTTCACACTCTGTTATCTTCAATGACCACTAAGGAATGGAATGTTAAAACGCAGATTCGAAACAAGACTCCCAGGGGGACGCTGTGGATACAGAGGGGCTAGAATCTCCAGGCAAGAAAAACACTGGGGCCTCCCTAAGACCCCTTCTAAGGAACTCCAGCCCAGGCCAAGGCCCCATGGCAGAGCAGGAGGAGACGTTAAGCTCCCAACTCATGGTTGCACGCTCTTCTGAGAAGACCGCGTTCTGCTCATTCCTTTCCTCCCTCGGAGCCAACACCTATCCAGACCCTCGGAAGAGCCACTTCTGTCTCCCAGGGAGCACCTCTCCCAGCACTCCCTCCCCCTTCATTCCTTCCTCCCCTCTCCCAAAGGAGCCAGCACTCAAACCCTAAGGCTGGGAGGCGACCTCTAGGTTCCCAGGCCATCTTATCTGAGGTGGCTAAAGAATTCCCCTTGGGGAAAAAGCCCACTGCCCCTGCTGGTTTAGAGACTTCCACAGGTGTGGCATTTACCAAAGCCGCTGAGAGAGTCAGCCTGGAGAGATGTCAGGTATAGGAAGCCCTTAAATTCCTTAATCCAGGTTGGGAGATATATATATATGGGATTAAACCCAAAGGCATTCCACCTCTAAGCTCCATCCCAGCCCTCTTTATTTTTTATTTTGAAACAGTGCCAAATTGCTGAGGCTGGCCTCAAACCTGAGATTCAGCCTCTCAAGTGCTGGGATTACAGGCGTGCACCACCACGCCGGGCAGGTTGGGCTGTTTGCTAGCTCTTCCTATGGAGGTCTAAGGGACCCTCATAAACCACATTTAGCCACTCCCAGGTGCTACCTAGTTGTTGGTGGAAGGTAGGCGGATGCCTCCTGCTCCAATTCCTCTGCTCTGAATTCCTGAGCCACTCAAGGGACTAGGGACAGAAAAAGGGACCAGAAAAGGGGGGTTGCTTCCTTCCCAAAGAGGGTAATGCTGTGGCACTCACCCCCACACCTATAGAGAAAAGGAGAGGCCTCTAAACCCATTTCCCCAAATTCAGAAGGGCACACTTCTGGCAGAAGGCCAAAATAACTGGAAACAGTTCAGTATCTGAACAAAGTAGCAGGTGTCACCATCTCCCTCCTCCTCCCTTCCCCCTTTCCTAGTCCCCCTCCATATCAGTCCTTTCCCTTCCTTTAAGACCCTTCTCCCTTTCCTCTCTTCCCCTAAAGGACTCGGGGACTGCTCACCTCCTGCCAGCCGGGATTCAGCCTACGGAGTTGGCACGCTGTGCCCGACCTGAAACTATGACCCGCATCATCTTGCTCCCCGCCTCTGTCTTAGCCTGGGACGCCCAGAAAGGGAATTCTGAGTTGAGGATCCCTTTCTTGGGTTTTCTTTCCTTCCTTCCTCCTTCCCTCCCTCTTTCTTTTCTTTTCCTTTTTTCTTTTTCTCTTTCTTTCTTTCGAGTTAAGGAATCCCTTTCTTGGGTCCTTCCTTCCTTCCTTTCTCTCTCCCTCTCTCCCTCCCTCCTTTTCTTTCTTTTCCTTTCCCCTTCCTTCCTTCCTTCCTTCCTTCCTTCCTTCCTCCCTCCCTCCCTCCCTTCCTTCCTTCTTCCTTCCTTCTTTCCCGTGGCCAGCTGCTCTCCATCACCCCCCTGGCCCCTGCATCCCTCCGCTCGCCCGCACCGCGCGCCCTGGGTGCAGACGCGGGCCTCAGGTGCGCTTACCTGGCCGCGGGCTTTCCTGGGCGGTGGGCTTGGCGCCGCGTCCCGCGCCCTGAGCCTGGCAGTCCCGGGACAGCGATCCCGCCCTCCCCGCCGGCCCGAGCAGTTATAAGGGCGGCCGCGGCCGGAGGAGGGAGGAGCGGGGTGAGCCGAGGGCCAGGGCCGGGCAGGGCGGGGCAGGGGACACGCCCATTCTAGTTCCACCGCCCTGGGTGCTGTTATGAAAATAAAGTCCCCGCGCCAGGGAATGAACCCAGAGCCTCCTGACGTCAGCAGGACAGTCACTCCTGAAATATGGGGGTGGGGGACAGGGCGGGACCCCCTTCTCCGCCGGCACAGCGCATCCATCTCCTTCCTCTGGACCGGGGCGCGCGTAAAAGAGGGGCCACCGCGGGACGGCCACTCCTCGGAGGCCCCGCAGGCTGACACCTCCCCGGGGGCCACACTCGCCCTCCCCGCTGGCACTCGGGGCCCCGGGGCAGGACCAGCCAGCGTCTCTCCAAGGCCCCCTAAACTTAGCCGCATGTCCACCGCTGTCGCCCACTGGGCGGTGGAGGGAAACTGCCTCCCGGGTCAAATAACCAGGGTTCCTGCTGCCTGGGGCCCAGAGATCTGTATCTCCCCTTTCCTAACCACCTCCCCTAAATCTAGCAAGGCAAGCTGGTGGAAATGGGGCGCCAGATCAAATTATGAAATAAAGGAATTTTCCTTCCCCCCTCGGGCCCTGCCCGCTCCTCTCACACTATCAAGCCGATCCTAGTGAAACTGGCTCTTGTTGACTTGTCAAACAATCCTGGAGTGGCTGCCCCTTGGTGTCAGGGCAGGGCAGGTTCTACCCCGCGGCCCTGGGGAGGAAGGCGGGACTCTGGGCTTTTATGGTGGTGACCAAAGGACGTGTAAACGGACCTGTGTCGTGTTGCTCTGCATGTGAATCAACAGGGACAAGACCTAGGGCTACCCAGATTTTTCTCACTTCTCCCTGTGCCCTAATTTTCCTGAGTTTATAGCACTCTGATGGGCGGGAGCAGGGAGGGTACTGGGGATTGAACGCAGGGGCATTCTACCTCCAAGCCACACCCCCCAGCCCTTTTTATTTTTTATTTTGAAACAGGTTCTGGCTAAGTTGCTGAGGTTGAACCGGCGATTCTCCTGTTTCAGCCTCCCAAGTACTGGGATTACAGGTGTGCGCCACCATGCCTGGCTAAAGCACTCTTAAAATGTGACTGTTAGCGAGTGGGCACACATCTGCAATTCCAGCAAATCGGGAGATTGAGGCAGGAAGATCTCCTGAGCCAGGAAACTTTAAGATCAGCCCGGGCAATTTAGCGAGCCCCTGTTTCAAAATAAAACATAAAGGGCTGGGGATGTAGCTCGGTGGTAGAACGCCCCTGGGTTCAAATCTCCAGTAACACACACACACACACACACACACACACACACACACATGCACAAAGACTCTTCATGCACTTTGCATGTGCAAGGTCCTGGGTTCAATCCCCAGCACCAAAACAAGACAAAAAAAAAAAAATGTGACTGTTTGGAGACGTGTCTCCACCTTTGTTAGGTTTTATTTCACTCCGTGCTTCTTGGAACACCTCTCCTGAGGCTGCAGGCCAGGGATCTCCAAGCTTGCCAGCTCGGCTCCCAGGGCTCCCGGGTGCCTGTGGCAGAGGGGATACTGAGAGATCGGTGGGGCTGGAGACACAGTGCTGGTTAGCGTGTGCCCTCTGCTATGTCAGGGCTACTCTCACAACCTCAGCTTCCTCCTCTGTTAGGGGATGTTGACCCAGACCACCACTGTACAACAGCTGTAATTCAAGCCACAAAACCAAATCCCATATGGGATGTTACACTTTCTAGCAGCCACATTAAAAGAAGTAAAAAGAAATGGGAGAGTTTTGATCATGTTTTAGTTAACACAATCAATCCCAAATATGATCATTTCAACATGTAATCAATAGTCTTTTTTTTTTTTTTGCGGTGCTGGGGATTGCACGCAGGGGCATTCTACCTCCGAGCTACACCCCCAGCCCTGTTTTTTATTCTTTTTTTTTTTGAAACAGGGTCTCACGAAGTTGCAGAGGGCCTCACTAATTAGCTAAGGCTGGCCGCTAACCCGGATCCTCTGGTCTCCGCCTCCCAAGTACTGGGATTACAAGCGTGTGCCACCACGCCCCGCTTTATTCTTTATTTTGAAACAGGTTCACACTAAGTTGCGGAGGGCCTCACTAAGTAGCTGAGGCTGACCACGAACCTGTGATCCTCCTGTCTCAGCCTCCCAAGTACTGGGATTACAGGGGTGCCCCATCATGCCCTCAACAATATTTTAAAAATATTATTGAGCTATTTTACGTTATTTTGTCAAACCATGGCCTCAAAACCCAGTGTGTATTTTGTACCATAGCAAATGTCAGTTTAGACCGGTCACATGGCAAGGGCTCAAAAGCCACGGGTGGCCAGGCGTGGTGGCGCACACCCACAATCCCAGTACTTGGGAGGCTGAGACAGGAGGATTGCAGGTTTCGGACCAACCTCAGCAACTTAGCAAGACCCTCAGCAACTTAGGAAAACCCTGTTTTAAAATAAAAATAAAATAGGGCCGGGGAGTAGTTCTGAGGTAGAATGCTCCTGGGTTCAATCCCCAGTACCCAAAAAAATAAGCCACAGGTGACTAGTGGCTGCCACACAGGACAGCCCACGCCCAACTGTCTCTGAGGCTCTGCCAGCTCTGACACGGGCATCTGCATCTGGAGCAAGGTTCATGACGTCAAGCGAAAGACATCAAATCTAGCCTGGTGTGATGGCGCACGCTTGTAATCCCAGTACTTGTGAGGCTGAGACAGGAGGATCGCAGGTTCAAGGTCAGCCTCAGCTACTTAGTGAAGCCCTCTGCAACTTAGTGAGGCCCTGTTTCAAAATAAAGAATAAAAAATAGGGCTGAGAGCCGGGCGTGGTGGGGCATGCTTGTAATCCCAGTACTTTGGGAGGCGGAGACTGGAGGATCCAGGTTCGCGGCCAGCCTCAGCTCTCTCTCTTTCTCCCTGTCTCTCTCTTTCTCTACCTAGTGAGGCCCTCCGCAACTTCATGAGACCCGGTTTCAAAATAAAGTATAAAAAAAAAATAGGGCCAGGGGTGTAGCGCAGAGGTAGAACGCCCCTGGGTTCAATTCCCGGTACCGCAAAAAAAAAAAAAAATAGGGCTGAGGTTGTAGCTCAGAGGTAGAATGCCCCTGGGTTCCATCCCCAGTACTGCAAAAAAAAAAAAAAAAGACATCAAATCTGAGGAGCAAGAACCGAGGGGACTCTTCAGGGGTTTCTTCTCCATCTCCACCCCTCCCGAGGACAAGAGCTTGGGGAAACATCGAGGGTGGGGAGTGTGTCTTATTTCTGCTGTCCTCTACCCCCGGGACCGTGTGGCAGGGACTGTGTGTGTGGAGACTGCATGGGGCTGCTCTTCTGAAGTATCATCGGGCCATCTGGCTTCACTCTGCCCTTTACCGGGACGCCCACCTGATCTTTCAGCACTTTCTCTCTCTTTCCTCCCTCTGAACCACTTTTTCTCTTCCCATCCTCTTATAGATACAGCAGCCCTGCACAAAGCCAGGACTAGGAGGCTGGGGAAACATCTAGAACACAGAATTCGAGGAGGCGCTAAGCGGCCCAAGAGTGGGCACCTCCTTCCGTTCTGGGCCCCGGACCCTTGCTGGCCCCCCTGGTCCTAGCCCTGCACCTGCATTCCCGGGGCTGGCTCAGAGGTGAGGGGGACAGAGGGAGGGTGGGCCAGCTGAGTGATTTTGAGAAGCCCCTGAGGGGAAGAGAGAGGGAGTCAGTAGATGGGCTTGTCCATGTTCTGGGTCTCTCGTTCAGCTAACATGGTCTAGAGAATGAAGTTCAAGGCCTGCATGATTTGAAAATGGTTCAAGTGTGTCTCCCAAGGATCCACGTGTTGGAAGCTTGATCCCCAGTGGTGTGGGGAAATAGTGGGACCTTTAAGGGGTGGGGCCTAAGGGAAGGTCACTGGGGACCCTGCCCTGAGAAAGAATCTAAGGTAGTTGTGGTTCAACCCCTTGGTAGTTCCCAGGAAAGGGTTATGATAACAGAAGTGAGCCTGGCACTCCTCTCTCTCTCTCTCTCTCTCTCTCTCTCTCTCTCTCCCTCTCTCTCTCTCTCTCTTTCTCCCTCCCTCTCTGCTTCCTGGCTGAAGAAATGATGCTTGTTCCCACGCAGGTGCCCTGGCCATTGCCATGTGCCATGCGGTGCCCAGCTGCAGGCAGAACCTCCAAGCTGTGAGCTAAATAAACCTCTTTTCAACCAGGCATGGTGGCGCACGCTTATAATCCCAGTACTTGAGAGGCTAAGACAGGAGGATCACAGGTTCGTGGCCAGCCTCAGCTACTTAGTGAGACTCTTTGCAACTTTGCAAGACCCTGTTTCAAAATAAAGAATAAAAAAAATAGGGCTGGGGGTATAGCTCAGAGGTAGAATGCCCCTGGGTTCAATCTCCAGTGCCAAAAAATAAAAATAAACCTCTTTTCTTTGTAATGTTAGCCTGTAGCCAGGGACAGTGTGTGTGACTGTAATCCTAGCTATTTGGGAGGCTGAGGCAGGGGAATGGCATGTTCAAGGCCAGCCTTGCCGTCTGAGCAAGAACCTGTCTCAAAATAGAAATAAATAAATAAATAAAAGGCCGGGCATATAGCCCAGTGGTAAGGTGCCCCTGGGTTCAATTCCCAGTACCAAAAAATAGGAAAAATTAGCCGGGTGTGGTGGAACACGCCTGTAACCCCAGTACTTGGGAGGCTGAGACAGGAGGACAGCAGGTTTGAGGCCAGCCTCAGCAACTTAGCAAGAGCCTGTTTCAAAATAAAAAATAAGCCAGGTGTGGTGGCACATGCCTATAATCCTAATACTTGGGAGGCTGAGACAGGAGAATTTCAGATTTGAGGCCAGCCTCAGCAACTTAGTGAGACCCTGTTTCAAAATAAAGAATAAAAAATAGGGCTGGAGGTGTAGCTCAGAAGTAGAATGTCCTGGGTTTAATCCCCAGTACCGCAAAAAATATGTGTGTGTGTGTGTATGTGTGTATGTGACTCCCTCCGTCCTCCCCTGAGTGCTACCTGGTGATGGATAGCACTTCAGCAAGGCAGAAGGGAGTCTCATCTGACTATAAATGAGGGGAGGAGGAGACAAGACCCGCAACAGAGGTGCCCTGTTCCCCTAAAAGAGCAGCTGCCTGACACTGGAGAGGCCCTCCCCCTGCTGCCCGGGGATGGTCCTGGCTCTGCCTCCATTGGGGGTCTCAGAACCCAGTCCCTGATGGAACCTCCTGACCCGCCCTGCACCAGACATCGCCACCATGACCCCACTCTCCAGCGCAGAAACAAGGATGCCCCCTCCCCCGTCCTCATCCGACGCATTTCCCAATGCTACTTCAGAATTCCGGGCTGCGAAACCTCAGGCCAGGGGCGCTCCTTCCTCACCCTTCACTTCTTCAGTAGCAGATGGAAAGTGCCACCTGCCCCCGACCCCGACCTCCATTACCCCTCATTTAAGAAGCTCCTGATCCAGCTACTTGGGAGGTTGAGGCAGGAGGGTCTCAAGTTCGAAGCCAGCCCAGGCAACTTAGTGGAACCCTGTCTCAAAATAAAAAATAAAAAGGGAGCCATGTGTGGTGGTGCATGCCTGTAATCCCAGTATTTGGGAGGCTGAGACAGGAGGATCACAGGTTCGAGGACAGCCTCAACAAATAGTGAGACTTTCATCAACCTAGTGAGACCTGTTTCAAAATAAAAATAAAATAGGGCTGGGGGTGTAGCTCGGAGGTAGAATGCCCCTGGGTTCAATCCTTCGTGCCACAAAAATTTAAAAAAATAAAAAGGGATGAGAATGTGTTTCAGTGGGAGAGCGTCCCTGGGTTCAATCCCCGGTACTGAAAATCTGCATTGGTGTGGGGGACTCCTATTTCCTCGGTCCTTACTCTTTTAGAACTGCCAAGGTTAGGGAACCCTGGCTCCGACCAGGTTTCTGCCAGCAACAGCTCTTCCATACTAAACAATACAGGAAGCGTTTTGAGAATCAACTACACACCAAGTATTGTAGAAAATATTACAGAAGTATGAGAAAGACTCTACTCAGTCTCCACTCCCTGAAGGGAACTTTCATCTTTATCCAGTCACTTAGTAGCTACGGGTGGTCTTCTACGGAACTGTCCTGGGCGATCAAAAGAAATGGCCGGCCAGGCGTGGTGGTGCCCGCCTGTAATCCCAGTACTTGGGAGGCTGAGACAGGAGGATCGCAGGTTTGTGGCCAGCCTCAGCTACTTAGTGAGGCCTCTGCAACTTGTGAGACCCTGTTTCCAAATAAAAGAATAAAATCGGGCTGGAGGTGTAGCTCGGAGATAGCATGCCTCTGGATTCAACCCCCAGCACCAAATAAATAAATAAATAAATAAATAAATAAATAAATAAAAAAGAAATGGCTTTCAAGGAGCTAGGTATGGCAGAGAGATGAACAGTAAGCAAGCAAAAGCCAGCAGGTGGTATTAGATGTCACAGCAGAGGAACACATGAGGGCCACAGCTGGCACAAAAGGTCACAGTAAAGACTCACTGCAGAGTAAAGACCCCACTGAGGACCGAGGGCTAAGGGAAGGGTTTGGGATGAAGAAGGGAAGAGGGGTGAGGAAAGGGAAGGGCACCCAGGCACAGGGAATAGAATGTGCAGAGGCGCTGAGGCGGGAGACAGCCCTGGCCACTGACAAAGTGTGGGAACTAAGTGTGGGCAGTAGGAGGTGGAGCCAGGCGAGGGGACAGTGGCCAGCTTGAGTTTGGGGTCCCAGGCTCATCTTAGAGGCAGATGAGCGTTGAAGGCCTGGAGCAGGGGCCCCGTTGTGATGTAATAGGCCAGACAGAGAGCCACTGTGGTGGGCCTAATCGCTAGTGTCTTTCTAAGAAGAGGACATAGAGATGCGCAGACACAGAGACAGACACACAGAGGAGGCCACGGGGAGACAGCGGCAGAGACTGGAGTCACACTGCCACCAACAAACACCAAGGGCTGCGTTTTCTCTAGCAGAGCTTCCGCGGGGACACCCGCTGACACTTTGAGACATCCAGCCTCCAGGACTCTGAGAGCATCGAGGCGGTCCTGTGGCTTTAAGCCACCCAGCCAGTCTGTCACCGTCCGGTGTTACTGCAGACCACCGAGCCAACTTACTGCACCTCTGAGATGGGCCACCAGGCTATGTAAAATGCTAAGCAGGGCCACCCAGCTCAGCAAGAGTCTCGGCTGAGTCTCCAAGTGGCCTTGGTTTCGGCTCCCCTCCCCCACCGGGTGTCAGGGAGCCGAGGGGGTCATGCGTGGAGTGGCAGAGAGGGCACTGGAAGCTCGGAGTGCGGCCTGTGGGGACTGGCACTGCGGTCAGCATGCCGGCCGGCCTCCTGCCTGCCTCTCACAGCCTGTCCTTATCAGGCTATTTAAAAAATGCTCAGGACTTCTTGCCTTTTCTGGGACTAACTTTCAGAACATGTTCATTCCCAGGGTCTTTTAATTCCAAAGAAAGTTATGGAGCATAGACTCCCTGTGAACCAAAGAGGGGCCTCCTATCACCCCAAGGCCGGGTGAGAGAACCCATAAAGTGCTCAGACACTTCAATGTTCAATGACCAGAAAGACAGCTGCAGGACTCTCTTCTTCCCAGTCCTCAGGACAAAAGAATGCCCCCCGTGCTGGACCCTGATCCAGAGACCAGCATGCGCCCAGGGCCACTCGCGTCTCGGCCTTTTTGCTCAGGCCCCACACACCAGTCTGTTGTCCCAATCCTGCTGTTTAAAAACCTTTCACCTAGCCAGGCGTGGTGGTGCACATCTGTCATCCCAGTACTTGGGAGGCTGAGACAGGAGGATCGCAGGTTCACGACCAGCCTCGGCTACTTAGTGAGGCCCTCTGCAACTTAGCGAGACCCTGTTTCAAAATAAAGAATAAAATAGGGCTGGGGGTATAGAATCTCGGAGGTAGAATGCTCCTGGGTTCAATCCCCAGTACCATAAAAAAAAAAATCTTTTGCCTAGCCAGGTATGGTGGTACACACCTGTAATCCCTGTACTTAGGAGGCTGAGACAGGAGGATCACAGGTTCAAGGCCAGCCTCAGCAACTTAGCGAGACCCTGTTTCAAAATAAAAAGTGTCTGGGGTGCAGCTCAGTGGTAAAACACACCTGGGTTCCTTCGCCAGTACCAAAACAAAAAATGTCTTTTGCTTGCCAGGGGCAGAGGAGCAGGCCTGTAATCACAGTGACTCAGGAGGCTGAGGCAGGAGGATGGCCTGGGCCAGCCTGGGCAACTTAGCAAGGCCCTGTCTCAAAATAAAAAAGGGCTGGGAATATAGTTCAGTGGCTGAGCTCAGTCCCCAGTACCACAAAAAAAAGGAGAGAGAGAGAGAGAGAGATGGAAAGAAAGAGGGAAAGAGGGAAAGAGAGAGAGAGAGAGAGAGAGAGAGAGAGAAAGGAAGGAAGGAAGGAAGGAAGGAAGGAAGGAAGGAAGGAAGAGAAAGAAAGAGAGAGAGAGAGAGAGAGAGAGAGAGAGAGAGAGAGAAAGAAAGAAAGAAAGAAAGAAAGAAAGAAAGAAAGAAAGAAAGAAAGAAAGAGAAAAAAGTGTTTGGCAGAGCCTGGGAAATGAGAAGGGCTATTTTATGGAGGGTGGAGGGAGACCCTCTGTAAGAAGGGGACACAAGGGGACCCAGAGGCAGTCGAGGAGTGGCCTGCGGCTATACAGGCAAGGCAGCCCAGGCAGAGGACAGAGCAGGGCGGCCCCGTGCTTGACATGACTGGGGGGCAGGCGAAGGGAGAGAGGACACAGAGGCAGGTCAGGTCGGAGAGGAATGGGGAAGGGGAGGCTGCCAGCAAGCCGGGCCCTGCAGGTCCCGTGAGCCCTCTGTGAGCCCCTCCTTGTGATGGGGAGACATTGAAGGATGAGGAACACGCGATCTGGCTAATGTTATCTGACCCCGGCTCTGACAGGTGTCCTCGCTAACTTTGGACCACGTGAAACCATTTGCCTCAGAGAGTTTTAAAAAAACAGTCAACCCTTTTTTTACCCGCTTTGGCTGGGGAACCCTGAGAGTGGCCCGGTCAGTCCTCTGCCTCCAGCCGGCCTTCCCATCCCGTACAGGCGGGCGAGAGCGGTGGAGACAGAGGCCAAGTTATGGGGAACGTGGGGAGAGGCTGCTTGTCCCCTGCACTAACAAAGGGGCTGGTGGATCTGCTGTCAGATCCCGCGCTGGGGGACAGGAGGGCCAGCGGGGAGGAGGGCAGGTGTGGCTTCCTCCCAGGGTGACGACCCAGGACCTGGGAAGGTGGGGAACACCTTCACTTCTAAAAAGGTGTTCCAGTAAAATTTGTTTGGCATAGTGGCACACACCTGTAATCCCAGTACCTGGGTGGCTGAGATTTGAGGATCACAGATTTGAGGCCTGCCTGGGCAATTCAGTGAGACTGTCTCAAAAAAAGCCAGGTGTGGTGGCACACACTTGTAATCCCAGTACTTGGGAGGCTGAGACAGGAGGATCGCAGGTTCGAGGACAGCCCCAGCAAGTAGTGAGACTTTCATCAACCTAGTGAGATCCTGTTTCAAAATTTAAAAAAAAATTAAATAGGGCTGGGGATGTAGCTCAGAAGTAGAACGCCCCTGGGTTCAATCCCTAGTGCCACACACACACAAAAAAAAAAAAGCCTGGGTGTAACTCAGTGGTAAAGCTCCCCTGGGTTCAATCCTCAGTACCACAACAACAAATAGAAGGAAGAGGAGAAGAAATAGGAGGAGGAGGAGGAGGAATGTAATTTGTCCAAAATTTATAGCAATAAGAAGGTCAGGCCGGGCATGGTGACGCACGCTTGTAATCCCAGTCCTTGGGAGGCGGAGACCATAGGATCCGGGTTCGAGGCCAGCCTCAGCTACTTAGTGAGGCCCTCCACAACTTCGTGAGACCCTGTTTCAAAATAAAGAATAAAAAATAGGGCCGGGGGTGTAGCTCGGAGGTAAAACTCCCCTGGGTTTAATTCCCGGTACCGCAAAAAAAAAAAAAGGTCAGTTAATTCTTTCTTGAATGTAGAGGAAATATTTGACTTTCCAATACAGACTGTCCTGAGCTGTTGTTTTAAATACAGTGTGCTCTTTGCTATAACCTCCATCATCATGATTTCTTGAGTTGTCAGAAGTTAAGAATAAGGCCCCTGAAGGAAGAAAGAGACGAGAACCAAAACTGTGGCTGAAGTCCTACTGTGTGCCAGCTGCCCTTTAGTGCAAAAGGACTAAGGAGGACCGCTCCTGCTTCCTCTTTACAAACTTGCAAAGGGCCTACTATGTGCCAGCTATGGGTCATGTTTCCCGTGAAACTGAGTCAGTGAATAAAAGGGCTGCCTCTAATTCAACAAACTCGGCACCAAGTGTCCGCGGTCCCCCGCTGCGTGACGAGCTGGGCAGACCATCACCTCGGGCTGCCTGTTCCTTTGGTGGCTACGTCTATGAGGGGTGTGCATGGGGATCCTTGGGATCCCCATGGGCTCCCCAGCAGGTGGATGAGAGGGAGGGGGTCCTCTGCCTGTTTTCTGTCCCCAAGCCTCATCTGAGTCTGCTTCTGTCCTGTCCCAGAGGTGGCCCGGTGGCACCAGTGGACACAGGATATTGTCTTGATTAACTGGCTAATTCCAAGGACCGCACAGACCCAAATGGGGAAACTCCTGTGGAGACCGAGCTAGCGCTCAGGAACCGCCCCGTCCCGCGTCAGGACACTGGGCGGTGGCAGCTCCTAACCCACCCTGGCCTGCGGCAGGCGGCGCAGAACATTTCCTTGTTTCTCCTGAACCACCCCAAACCACCGGGCTGGAAACCCGCGGGTGCGGCCTGGGGAGGGATGAGTGTAAATAGGCGCCCACAAAGGTGAGCATTGAGAAGAGAAGACACCCACCACCCACCGAGGGAAGCGGGAGAGACCCAGCTGCCCTGCCGAGCAGGACTGCTTGGTTTCCCATAACCCAGGAACGTTCTAGAACCCCTGAGAAAGAGCCTCAGAGTTAAGGTCTATGGGAAATTTATCTTCCCATCATAGGGAAGGATGGCTCTCTCCCCACAAAATAATAACAATTGTGTGTGTGTGTGTGTGTGTGTGTGTGTGTGTGTCTGCACAGGCACACAGAGAGGGAGAGAGAATGCGTCATAATTTTCAAGACTTTTCTACATTATGTCCTATGTAATTCTCACAGTATAACTCTAATGTCAACACAACTGTGTATAGCAAAATCCACAATGGCCGGGCTTGGTGGCGCATGCTTGTAATCCCAGTACTTTGGGAGGCGGAGACCAGAGTATCCGGGTTCGCGGCCAGCCTCAGCTCTCTCTCGCTCTCTCTCGCTCTCTCTCTCTCTCTCTCTCTCTCCGTCTCTCTCTCCGTCTCTCTCTCTCTCTCCGTCTCTCTCTCTCTCTCTCTCTCTCTCTCTCTCTC
>PVJS01051604.1:0-13918 GCA_004027185.1 Glis glis
CTCTAACCCGCTCCCCACCCCAGGCCTCCTCTTCCCCTGCCTCCAGCACTCTAACCCGCTCCCCACCCCCAGCAGGAACCTCAAGAATCTTTTCTGGATCAACCAGTCTCATAAATGCAGAGTTCTTCAACAATAAAGGCAACCAAAATGTTGGAACACTACAGCAGACACAAATTTGAAAAATGTCACCTACAGAGCTCCCAGTAAGCTTTTCAGTGTTCCACCGTAACAAAGGACCAGCAGCCAGGGGTTACAGGCAGTTGAAAAAGACTCCCGGCAGGAAAGATGGAGGCAAAACAAAGAAACAGAAAGCTTGGTGGAAACAGAAACAACACAGGGAACAGAAGAAAACCTCAACAGCAAAAAACAAAACTACAGCACACTGAGAGAGAAGATACTGCACCCACACAATGAAAACAGAATACTACAAAAAAAGAAAGTCAAATCACAACAAACCCTTGAAATTAAACATAAAATAGAAAGAAAAAAGGGGTGACATTTGAAGATAAAGTTGAAGAATTCCCCAGGAAATAGGAAACACAAACAAAAAAAGACAACAAGAGAGAAAAGTATTCATTCTACAAAGAGAAAGTACATGGGAGAGAAAATAACAATAAAAAAAATGGATATGGAATTCAAGGACCCATGTGCCTGAGTTAAACCCCAAGTCCTCACCATGAAGAATACACATAGAGAACACCAAGGATACAACAATCTAAACACGTCCAAAGAGGGGAAAAGGCCATGTACAAGTGAGCAGAAGTAGAATGGCACTGGACTTAGAGAACACTACTGGAAGCTAAAGAATCGCGTCTTAAGAGTAGGAAAGAAAATGATCCTCAAGGCACAATTCTCCCAAACTACTCCTCAGGGAAGAAGGGAAGAGAGAGGCATTTTCAGATACTCAAGGGATCAGATTAACCTTGCATTCCTTCTTTCCTAAGAAACTACTGTAGGATGTGCCCCTCTAAAGCGAGGGAACAAATCTGAGAAGACGACAACGCTGGGTCCAGGAAGCCAGGGGCACAACCCAGAGGGGCCATGCGTGCGTCTCATGGAAGTGCTTCATGGCCGATGAGTGGGGACAGGATGGCGCCGGCGCTCGCTGCCCTCGTCCCCAGAGCCCAGTTCCGAGCTGGACATGGTATTACATAACCATGTAACCGACAGATCAGTAATGAAGTGTTAAGCCTTCAAGCACAGCAAATCCTGGGAGACTGTTGAACAATTCCAATGTGAGGCAGCGGATGAAGACTGACATGATACATCACGCATGGTAAATGACTTACAGGGACGAGGCTGGGCTCCCCTGACCGGGTACATTTTCAAATGACAAAGTCGGTAGCACATTTAAAGAAAAACATACAAATCTCCAGACCAATGATGTAGTAGGTTTTTTTTTGACTCCCTGGAATTCATAATATGACTGCCCCTTTACTGTCAGCTGTCAACACCCCACGTGCGGAGGACAGGCTCCAGTGCAAACCAGGTCCCCACACATTTTCAGGAATACATTTCTCAAAATGTTTTAGAGGCTGCCCATGGCCATTTCTTTCACAGTGACTGGAGTGTAGGTAGGCTTAACCCGAAACATAGTATATATGCTGAACATGGAGAAAAGTAACCAGCAGGCTTGTGGAAGCCTAAAAACAGACTGAGAATTTTAAATCACACTAAAGTTGCTGGAGGGTCCTTCTGCCTAAACTCTCAGTTTGACTAAAATGAATGTTGTGTTATATTCACTTTTAAAAAAATGAGTAAGAAATCTGTTGCAAGACAACGGTAAGTGGGGCTGGGGAGGAGCACTGGAGAGACTTAAGGCCAAGTCTGGGCCCTGAGTTTTCCCAGCCAATTACTTCCTCCACCTAACCACGATTGCTACAATGCAAACATTTCAGACAGAGAAGCTACCACCCGCAGGCTGAATGGAACACACACTTAAATGATCTTAATAAACATCTTAATTAATGACAAGGAAGTCGCTCTGTAAACGAGGCTGATGAGGATGGACCTGAGGATTGGGTGAGTACGAGCCTGTAATGTGTGAGGAAGCCACCTCCAGGAACAGTTCCGACAGTCACACCCAGACCTGCCCAGATTGGCTTCAAGTGGCACCCTCAGGCAATTAGCACATTTTGAACAAAGTCTTATCACGGATGGCTGTGGTGGAGAAGTAGGGAACCATTTCCTTTTTGTCCTTAGTAAGACATGATGGGAGGAGAGGAAAGGGATACCAAATATGTTCTTCAGATTTCAGGGGAAAATATTTTTGAAAGAATTGTATTACAAATCATCACCTTCAAGATTAAGAACAAGGCCGGACGTGGTGGTGCTCCCTTGAAATCCTAGTACTTGGGAGGTGGAGACCGGAGGATCCGGGTTCGCAGCCAGCCTCAGCTACTTAGTGAGGCCCTCCGCAACTTCGTGAGACCCGGTTTCAAAATAAAGTATAAAAAATAGGGCTGGGGGTGTAGCTCGGAGGTAGAAGGCCCCTGGGTTCCATCCCCAGTACCGCAAAAAAAAAAAAGAGATTAAGAACAAGGATTATAAAGGATAATTCAAAGCAAAAATGTCAATAAGAGAATAAAACCAGATTAGAAAAGAAATCCAGAAATCACCTGTAATTTCTGAAAGGAGGCAGAAAGGAAATCCTAGTGCCACCTCGCTCCAGGGTCAGGGGCTGCGGAGGTCACCTACCCCCACCAACCTTCACCCCCCACCCTTCCAACGCATCACACTGAGCAAGCCCAGTGTGTCAGGATCTAATCTCTGCCTCTGTTGTACATTTCAGTCATTTTTATCTGCTCTTGGAACCCCTTGAAAAGTTCTCTTTGTACCTTAACTAGTTTCTAGTTTCTCTGCTTTGGGTTTTCCCTACCTTTGACTTTACTTTAAGAAGGCACCCTGTAGGTGAAATGAACTTGAACTGTTATGGTCTTGGGTACTTCAATAAGAAATGGTTGGTGAATAGGCTGAACACCTTCATCTAGACTATGCATTTTCTCTGTTCCCCTCATACTGTGGCTAACTCGATATTCACCCTAAGGTGCCCATTAAGCAGGTAAAATGCAGATCAAAGTTAATTTCTGAACTCTAGGCAATTTCCTGGATTCAACAGGATGAAAACCCCAACCCTTATGAAGTGAAAATGCAGACTAAATCAAGCAGTTAGTAATTTTCCTGTAATAGAAATAAACTACTGCTTCTCTAGAAGAAAGTTTAAGATATAACAATTTCAAGAATAAAGATTTAAAAATAAGTTTTATAGAGATATTTAGTGATTTCATGCTACTGCTAAGTTAGTTGTTAAGACCTTGGACCAGTCACTTAAACTCATCAGGTCTCAAGTCTTCTCATCTATAAAAGGATTGTACTATATATTAGAGAATCCCTCAAGATGAGGGACTCTAAGACCTCAGGTGACACTCTGACGTTACGCCTTGATGTTCTCCCTCCCACCCACCCACCCCCAGGCGGCTGTCGCTGCAGCATCAGAAGGCCACCAGGCGAAGTGGAACTTCGGATCATCGGAGGTCACAGTACATCCCTACTGATTCCATCCCACAAAACACGCCTCCAATTCTACAAAAGCAAAAATAGTTACTAAGAATATGAGTTCATAACAGTTCATTCTACAGCTCCAGGTGTAACAAATATGTGATGATTTTTTGTTATGAATAATATTTTGAATAGTACCGAATTTAAAATTAAAGAGAATTTCATTGTCAGGTAACTGAATCATCTATCATTTGGCACATTATTTAAAAGAATATTATAAAACAGAAAGTTAACAGAAGAAAACACAAGTTGACGCAAACAGGTTATTTCTGGCTTAAAAAAAAAGCTAATTGGAGAAACCTTCCTAAAATGCATATAGTAGCAATGATTGTTTAATCCCCGGTGCCCAAAGAGCCCTTAATCAATGTTCTCAAGATTGCCTTCCTAATCTTTGACTGCGTTGAAGCCATCTCTCTTACTGTGAGACCTGGAGTTCCTCCACGGCAAGTCCGAGAGGGGTTAATACTGAGGTCATGCCATTCCCAGGAACTTCTAGCCACATCTAATCTTCCTCAACAAACACACTGAATGGTCCTCATTAGCAAATGTCCTTCTCGTCCTGAGCAAGGAACGCCAACGTTCTCATTCGGTCCTCGCTCTTCCCATTACCGGTTTACATTACTGTCCTTCACTAAATACACAGCAGGGCCACGCCAACAGACCACCACTGCTCCACACCAAGTCTCTCCTTCGGATTCATGCAGTGTTTCAGTTCATTATGGAGAATTTGTTTTCTCGTCCTTTTGCCCTGAAAACTGGTTCAAAGAAAACAGACTGTCTAAATGTTAAGAGATCACAACTGCTGGTAGTTTTAATATCCAGAGTCACAAAGTTTTAAATATTTAAATTAATATTCTCATGTTCCTGCAGGCAGGGTTTCCAGGTAATACACTGTCCAAAGGAGATTTTGAGATGAAAATCAGGGTCTGCTAACAATTAGGCCAAGACCACCAACGGAAACTGGGCTGTTTCAGGCTCTTAGGACATATGGTTACCCTACAAGCCCTTATTAGGCCTCTGCTAATTAGTTTTGCATAGGATTTGCCAATTTCCATCCAATTAAGATCAAGCAGTAGATACTTTATATTTTAAAGACTCCATTCATGAAACGAATTTTTTTTCATGGGAATTAAACTGGGGCTCTAGGGGCAAAAAATGAGAATTATATGAATGAGTCTTGAGTGGTTAGTGTCCAATTCTGAAATCTAAACACCTGTCAGAGAAGACTGGTCCATTCCAAAGTAATTGGGAAGTGAGCCTGGCAAAGTTAACCAAAAGCTGCTGGTGATAATTTAAGGCTTCTGCATAAGTCAATGAGGAAAGGGAATGAGAAGGAACAGGATTTTGCAAGGGGACATTTTGTGGTTTGAATAATCAGCAAAGACAGAGTGGGAGACGCCTTATCTGCAGTCAGAAAACTTCGCCTCTGTTCCTTACAAGGGCCTGAGCTTAGGGCAGTCAGTCAGTTGAGTTCTCTGGACAATACCTTCTTTTGCTGAACACATGTGAAAGGCAGTGAGGATCCCAAGGCCACATACAGAGAGGTCTAAGCAGGGACGCTACCCTGGCCCTGAGCCTGCTGACGAGCACGGCTAGGAAGGAAGGGCCTTCTCTCTAAAGGTGCATTTGTAAAGCCTGACTTACGGCAGGGCCCAGGGTCCAGGCTCACTGGCCTCTACGGCACTCTGTCCCAACACCAGTCAATATGGGCCAATGGACCAATGCTGTGCTTGAACCAAAACATCTCCATATCATTAAGTGATTTAAGCTCTAGTCTAGGGCATAGCCAAAAAACACGTCAAAACAAAAGTAACACTAAAAGCAAACTTACAGGGGCAGGTGAATGTAAGCCAGAAGGGGTGAAGTGGGGAGAACAAGAATACACGGTAATAAAGGCCTGATGCTGTCAGCTCTAACAAGGGAAGCTAGAAATCTGGCTTCTTGTGGAAAGTCTCCTAACTCGTGTTAGCAATCAGTTCAAATTAGGAAGGGAGGGTGGGACAGAGAAAGAGGAAGGAAAGGAAGGGGAGAAAAAAGACATACAAGCCAAAACGTATCTGTGGGTCAAATACGGCCACAAGCTCACTTCCTTCTAGGAGTCTGGCTTTCATCTATATTTGATTTGTTACAGAATCTGATTTACATGAAGATACTTTATGCTATTTTAACTTATAGCATTTATCAAGCAGTATCTTACCCCAAACAAACAAAAACAAAATACTACCTAAAGATTCAAACAGAATTTGTATCATGAAGACCTAATAAGTTGGCTAGGACAACCCACTGGAGTGACAAAGTAAAGTCAAAGACTGAAGGGGACAAGAACAACCCCTGGTCCTATTCCTGTCCACCCGTCTTCTCAGGTACAACACCCACTTAAGGTAGGTATCACAGCTTTGTTTCATGCATTACAATCAGAAGGATCAGTATTTCTGTCATGTACAGTGTTGAGTGTCTCTATAGCCTGTGTGTTAAACATCACAGTTTTGGATGCCTACATATTGAGCACATCCACTGTGGGTTAAGGTCTCTATGTCAAGTCTGAGGGGATTCTCACCTCACAGGTATCATTTGAAGGCATGAGTTCTTAAAGTGTTCTTTCACAAAAGATTGGAAGGCAAACTGCTAGAGAGGGTGATGGGAAAAGGAAAGAGAGTGGTTGGGGTGGTGGTGAGGGGAGCTATTAAAGCTTTAAATTCCGTAGTGTCAGATTCCCAGAGCCGTAATACAAATAGCTTTCAAAACACAGGCAACTGACATAGGCACAAAGAAGACAACAGAAAAAAGGCTTTTCAACAGGTGCTGCTTGAACAGCTGGACACTGCCATGAAAAATAAAGAAATAAAAATAAAGAATCTAGACACATGCTTGACTCCCCTCACAAAAATTAACTCAAAACAGATCACAGACCTAAATGTAAAATGTCAAACAACATGACGCAGAAGAACGCCTAGGTGGCCCTGGGTTTGGCAATGACTTTTTAGATACAACACCAAACATATGTCCAGGAAAGAATCGATAAACTGAATTTCATTAAAGTTAAAAACTTCTGCCCTAAAAAGACAATGTCACAAAGTGAGAAAACAAGTCACAGATTAAATACTCACATAAGACTTACCAAATGACTTATCCAAAATATACAAAGAACTCCTAAAACAACAAGAACACAAGCAGCCCAGTAAACAAGTGGCCAAAAACCTTAACAGACACATCACCAAAGAAGGTATACCTATGGCAAATACCAAAGAAGGTATGCCTGTGGCAAATAAGTATACAAAAAGATACCAAATGTCATCAGGGAAATGCAAGTCAAAATGAGATTCCACTACTATGCACCTATAAGAATGATTTAAGTCCAGAGCATTGACATCACCAAATGCTGGAAAGAGTGTGGAGCACCAGGAACTCTCACCCATTGCTGTGAGAATGCAAAATGATGGTCACTTTGAAAGAGTTCAGCAGTTACTCACACAATGAAACATACTCTTTACTATACAATCCAGAAGTTGGCTCCATTAGTATTTACCCAAAGGAGCTGAACTTATGTCCACAAAAAAACCTGCACATGGACATTTACAGTAGATTTATTCATAACTGACCAAACTTGGAAGCAACCATGTCCTTCACTAGGTGGATGGGTAAGCTTTGGTAATTCAGATAATGGAATAGTATTCAGCACTATTCATTTGTTCAGAAACAAATGAGCTACCAAACCATGAAAGACATGGAGCAAACTTAAACCTTACTAAGTGAAAGAAAACAATCTGGAAAGGCTACATACTATGATTCCAACTATATAAACACATGGAAAACTATGGAGACCGTAAAAAGATGAGTGGTCAGGCCTGTAACCCCAGCTGCTTGGGAGGCAGAGGCAAGATGATGCAAGTTTAGGGCCAGCTTGGGCAACCCAGTGGAGGGAGCTTAGTAGAAGAATGCTTGTCTAGCATGCGTGAGGCCCTAGATTCAGTCCCCAGTATTGAACAACAAACAAACAACCAGTGGTTGTCAGGGGTTAAGGAAAAAAGAGGGATGGAAAGGCACCACACAGATTTTTAGAGCAATGAAACCCACAACAATGGAGATTTGTCCAAATCCATAGAATGCACAACACCACAAGTGAATTCCAATGTAAACCATGGCCTTCCTGTGATAATGATGTGTCTGTCAATGTAGGTTCATCACAAATGTTCCACTATGGCCTGGAATGTCTGTGCCAGGGAAGCTGTGCATATATGGAGATGGGATATTTGAGAACTCTCTGTACAGTCTCCTTAATTCTGCTATGAACTTAAAACTGCTCCAAAAAAAGATATATATTTTAAGAAAGGCAACCTATAGCTGGGTGCGGTGGCACATGCCTGTAATCCTAGTACTTGGGAGGCAGAGACAGGAGGATTGCAGGTCTGAGGCCAGCCTCAGCAACTTAACAAAATAAAAAGGACTGGGGGTGTGGCTCAGAGGTAAAATGCCCCCGAGTTCAACCCCCAGTACGGGGGGGGGGGAGGTGGAGAGAGGCAACCTGTTAGAAAAAAAAATCCTAAAACCATTTGTTAATAGGTTCTAGGGGGAAACTATTAGTTCTTTTCTGTGGCTTCCTATTTACAATCAATTCTTTCATTCATTCTTTCATCCATCCACTCACTCTCTGCTCTAAGCAAAACTAAACCTTTATAGAAACATATAAAACGCACTAAACTTTACGTCCTTTGTGTGAAGAGGCTCATTCCCACGTCCCACCCCTAACTGAAGTTAAACAATTTGTGTGATTTTATAACATCAGCAAGCTACACCAAACACCACGCATGCACTAATGAAATGTCCACGACTGCCCAGTGTCTTACACACGGAGACAGCCTGCACCGTGTTCTGCAGTTTGTTCCTGCTCCACAGTCACTGCACACTGAGCCAGGGCTGGTCCTCAGCTCCGTCCTGGGCTGGTTCTTGACAACTAGAGGTGCCACCTGACTGCCCAGGGCGGGGTGGGGGGGGCTGCAGTTTCACACCATGGGTCAGAGAGGCCTTTCCAGTAGGGGACAGTCTGAGTGGAGACCTGCAGGCAGGGAGGCGTAAGGGGAGCATTCCAGAGGGAGCCAAAGAGTTTGTTGTACTGTCTCCAGCACATTCTTTTTTTGAGCAGATGATACACCCTTACTCTGTGCAGGGGAGCTCTAAGGAGTGAGGAGCAGGCACGATGGCCAAGCCACCAGCCTGCCTACCCGGGGACATGTGGGGGGGTAAGGATCCAGCTGTGGCAATCTCCACACAGGCTTGTGGCAAGACACCAACTCACGCACATGTGTGTTTTAATGGTGCAAACAGTAAGAAAGGGTTATATGTTAGAAATGACACTCAAAACTTTCTTTTTTTTTTGGTGATACCGGGGATTGAACCCAGGGGCATTCTACCTCCAAGCTACATCCCCAATCCTAGTTTTTATTCTTTATTTTGAAACAGGGTCTCACTAAGTTGTGGAGGCCTTACTAAGTAGCTGAGGCTGGCTACAAACCTGGATCCTCTGGTCTCAGCCTCCCAAGTACTGGGATGACAAGCATGCATCACCACGCCTGGCTCACTCAAAACTTTCTGAACAAGCATGTAAGCAGCATGGAACCAAATTTGGGTCAGATGAAGTGTACGAGCAAACAGAAGAGTTGAACTGTCCCCGACTCAGTGTGCACACAAAGTAAACATTCCCAGCACTGAAGATGATCTTCAGCACTGGGATGACGTGGGTGCACCTCCAGGAACTGTCACTTCCTAACTAAAGCCACACTCTCGGCTGTGGGGACCGTGCTGCGATCATTTCTGCCATGTGGGCAGGTGGGAACCTGAGTCTCTGCAATGGAGGGTGTGGGGAGAGGGAGGGCCTTTGTGGCGCAGTCCCACCGGTCCCTGGCTGCTTCCTTCCTGCTGGTGCTCACATGCAGCCAGCTGCCCGCCTTGGCCCCGCACCAGGACACAGTGGGATCCAGAGGCCACCCAGTGTCTCGTTAATGCGGGAGTGACTCAACAGCACTAAGTGACTTTCCCAGGGCCTCTGCATGCGGTTACTGCGTCTCCCACAGGAAAGCCATTGCTAGAAGTACTGGAGTTTAGTAACCTTTAAATTAGAAAAATAAAGAATGGTAACTTATGTTTTCTTATTTACATTAACACATGGCCTGCTAGTACAATAAACTGAAAGGAAACAATAAAAATGGATGTCCTCAAGGTGAATGAACCTATCTCAATTCAATGTGTCCTCTCCTCTGTCTCCTGCCCTGTTCTGTCCCCACACTTCTTACGGGGGTTTCAGCTGGGAAACAATGCAGTAGGCGAGGCAACACTTACTTCGAGGTGATAGTTCACAACTGCAATTTAAGTTTTAACTGCTAAATGAACTGCAGTTCTGAATTACACGGCCAAAGCAACTATCTGAATTCCTTGCTCCTATGTGGTTCTCTGCACCAGTAGATAGAGCAATATACTCATCTGCAGGGCAGAGAATGGAGAGCAGCGGCTACACAGCCAACATGGTGGGATTTAACCCACCACAACCAGTACTTCTCACTCCCACCAGTAGAGGACCATGATTATGTCCAAGTCCCCACATAGCCCTGACCTCGCCTCCATCTCTATGTTCATCACAAGCCCTGACCCTGCTATGTGCACGAGAAGGGGGTGGTGGGGAAGGATTAGGGGAAGGCTAAACAGTGGTATCTTAAAATTTCAAAATTCTATTTTTGAGAATCCACTTCTGAAATGGAGGCCAAAAGAAAGATCTTATCTGTTTCTTACTAAGTTGCTGAGAGTCTTGTTAAATTGCTGAGACTAACCTCAAACCTTTGCTCCTTCTGTCTCAGCCTCCCAAGTGCTGGGATTACAGGTGTGCACCACCACACCCGGCTATGATTACTATTTTTAAATTATAAAGCGATTTACACTGCTCCAGTCTGGATCTGGACGGTCCCCCAAAGGCCCAGGTGTTGATGGCCGGCTCCCCAGTCCATGCAAGGTGGTGGAACCTTTAAGAGGTGGGGCCTAGTGGGTGGTCTTGGGACCCTCGCTTCTTCCCCCTCTTTGCTTCATGGCCACCATGAGGTGAACAGGCCTCCTCCACCACAGGCTCCCGCCACGAGGTACTGTGCTGCCACAGGCTCAAATGACCATGGACTGAAATCTCTGAAATGTGAACAAAAAAAACTTTTCCCTTATTAATTATCTCAAGTGTTTTGTTTCAGTAACAGAAAGCTGACTAATACATGTATTCATTATAAAATACTGAAAAGGGGGAAGAACCACTCAAAATCCTGCTCTGACATTTGAAAAATAGTCATTATAATGCACATATACACATGTATAAGGTAACAAAACTAATATCTTTAAACTATACAACGTATATATACTTATAAATAATTCTACGTCTGACCATCTTATTTTCCCAAAATAGTAGCATTACTGCTAAATAAAATCAAACTATCCTCAATCAGGATCAACCAAAGAAAAAAGGACACTGAAGTTATAAGCTACAAGAACTACAAAATTTCAGAAGTGAGAAAACTTAAAGGCTAATGGGCAAAGGAATATTTTAAGAATGTGTCAACCAAAGACTACAAGTACAATTCTTTCCATTAAACAGTGTGGGTGTACACCGGGTGTGGTGGCGCACGCTTGTAATCCCAGTACTTGGGAGGCTGTGACAGGAGGATCCAGGTTCACGGCCAGCCTCAGCTACTTAGTGAAGCCCTCCGCAACTTAGTGAGACCCTGTTTCAAAATAAAGAATAAAAAATAGGGCTGGGGGTGTAGCTCAGAGGTAGAATGCCCCTGGGTTCAATCCCCAGTACTGCAAAAAAAAAAAAAAACAAAACAAAACAGTGTGGGTGGGGGGAACAGCAGTAAAGCATAGCAGGTAGATTCAAATTCCAGTTACAAAGTACCATGACCTCTATTCAGTCAGTATAAATTATGTATGAATATGAAAAGTAGATGTACGCATTTAAAATAAGCATATGCTAACTGTTATGTAGTTTGGAATTAGACTGTCCCCCCCAGACCTCACAGCCATGTTGGAGCAGGGCTTGGCTGTGAGGAGGGGCCCCTGGGGACTCTATATGGTCCTTCCTCCCCTTGCTCACTCTCTTGCTTCCAGCCTCTGTGATGTGGGAGTGGGAGCAGGTCCCATGTATTCATTCATTTTCATTCATTCATTCATTCACTCATTCATTCATTCTTTCTTTCTTTCTTTCTCTCTCTGCTTCCCACCACCATGCCCTGAGCTCTGCCAATGTAACAGGCCTAACATGAACCCAAAACCCCTGAAATCTCCAGAACTGTGAGCAAATAAATCTCCTTCCTCTAAGTTGTGGTAGTGAGGTGTTGTGGATCACAGCAGTGAGAATGCTGACTGGAACATTAACAGACAATGGAATACTCATAAAATCCCACGAGGATGAATGGCAGTTAGAAGTGAAAACCTCTTTCTTCTCTTTCTTTCCCAGCCTCTAGGTAGGCCTTTTATCAGGTCCCATTCGTATGGTCAAGTGTTAGATGGTACTGCGCCCACGCCAAAAAAAAAAAGTATGTATGTATGAATGGGGGACTTATTACTCGATCTATGTTCACTGACAGAAACAGGAAATAGGGAGGTAAAAAGAAATATTAACTCCATACTTACTACCCAGCAATAACCAGTGTTATTACCTTAGGATCCAATTAATGACAAAATGACTGAGAAAAGCCACGACACCCCAATGTCACCAAGTGGTATTCCACACTAAGATCCGTGACTAAGACAGTAAACAATAGAGCAATTAGACAACATAAGCAATAAAGCCAAAACTGAAATGCAAACACCTTGCTTTCTTTACAAATGTCTTGGATATACAACACGCTATCCCGGAGGTACGTGACCCTCGCAGTTCACACGAACAGACATACTCCTAGAATAAAAAGGAGCAAAGCATGTTTAGGATTATGTTAGTCTTTGTTTTACCTCACAAGTATGTAACTACACAAATACTCATGAGTCAAATTTTGTTCTATTTCTTCCCAAAGAAGCATTATCTAAGTTGAGATTTTCCCCTCAAATTATTACTAACTCTGACTGCAGGCCCATTCACTAGGTTCCTTCTTTGGAGATCATGTTAAGCTTTGATAACTAATAATGAGGCATACCCGTGCCCGAAAATACAGGTCTAATAAAAAATGCATCCCCAAACTCAGTGTCATGGCAAAGTAAAGCTAAAAGCCACATAAGAAAACCTAAAGGCTTTAATAAGGAAGATAACCTAAGAGAAATTTTCCCATTTGGACCGATCTGTTAGTTTACACTATATTTTGAGAGTATTCCCAAGTTGTTTTATCTATTATTACAGCCAGAATGATTTTCCAGGAAAGAAAAATTTAGGTCAAGCATCTAGGGACACCCAAATTATGGCATTTATATAAATTATAAACTTATACAATGCTAAACTGCAATACAGCAACATAAAACCGAAACTACAAATAGAAAATACTGATTACCAGTTTCTAAAAACCAAGGGTTCTTGCCAATGAAAATGTTTGTTGGGAATCTATTTTAACCTAAAAGCCAATTAGGTTGTATTGTGCAACTATACTTCTTAAATATCTGACCTTGGTACACTGCCATACATTCCAGGAGTGTTATTCAGATGACTTACACTTGCAACCTGAGAACCAGAAACCCCAGTTCACACAAGAGGGCGGCTGCCCGCCTGGGATTCACCACGGGACATACAGTGTGACCTCACAGCCAGGGTCTGTCCTCCTCCCTCTGTGGTGACAGGCCTGACTCCAGCTGCCTGGCCTCCTGTCCAGTTAGATGTGACCACACGCCCAAGGCTCCCCAGTGCAGTGTGAGTGGAAGCGACATATCCCCGCACTGTCTCCATCTTTGTCTCCCGGGCCCTCTTCCTCTCCTGGGCTGCAGGCTGAGCACTGTAGTGGTGTGGTCCAACTCCATCAAAGACAATGCCACAGGAGATGGCAGGAAAGCAAAACAGAAGACCCTGATTCCCCCAATGACGGAGGAACAGCGTCCTCCATCCTGGAATACCTGGAACAGCCACCCTGGTGTTGGATACAGAAATTAGCATCTTACTCTGCTGCATTTCTCAGGTGTCTGCTGTAGCTCTTTTGTCCTTTTTAAGTTATATAAATTACAAATGTCCTACTATACTAAACACTGTGTCAGCTGGGTGTGGAAGCACACTCCTGTAATCCCAGGGCTTGGGAGGCTGAGATAGGAGGATTACAGATTCGAGGACAGTCTCAGCAACTTAGTGAGACCCTGTTTCAAAACAAAAAATAAAAAGGACTGGGGGTATAGCTTGGAAGTAAAATGCCCCTGGGTTCAA
>PVJS01051605.1:0-13916 GCA_004027185.1 Glis glis
ACACCAAACTGATACTCATTGTGATGTGAGACTACAATGCACCAATAAAAACATATTAAAAAATAAAATTAAAAAAAAGAAAGCACATCACAAAACTGCAGAAACTCCCAGGAAATTGTGCTCAGCAAGTTGGCCAGCTAAGCAGGGAACCACCACCCAGCTTCTGCTTTCAAGAAATTGCCAAATGCTAAAACTAAATGTAGCCCACATTTGTGACAGGCTCGGGCCTTCGGTCGTTTACGCTTTTCCTGTTCAGTGCCTGCTCATTTTTCTTGGTGTATTTTATGCCTAACTCAGTATTACTAACGAAAGCCATCAGCTCCCAGGGGTCAGAGACATGATCATTTAATTTGTCTCTAACCAGCCCAGCAGTCCACAAGTTATAAAGTTGATTAACAAAAAAGTATTTGATGGAAACAAACTTTTTTAAATGGGAGTAGAGTTTTTTTTTTAATTGCCTATAATCAGGGTAGAGAGGTAAAGAAAGGAACACTTATCTTTTTTTTTCCCATTTCACCTAAAATGAAGCAAAAGACCATAATCTTTCCATACTGAGGGCACTTTCTGTATGATATCATGCACTATGTGCAAATCATAATAAAATAATCACCCTCTTAGAAGCCTCACTCACGCTCTCCCCCTCTGCCTGGCCTGGGTGTCTTGGGTGGGACAGTACACCTGCTGCCTCTGTGTCCATCCACCTTGGCTGGAAGTCCGGGAGCAGAGACTCTCAGCACCCCGTACACACGCCTTACTTGGCAGCTGAAATGTAACTATTAAGCAACACTGATATTAGATTAGATGATGTTGTCATCCCATTGTTATTTAATTTATCCTACTCCAACAGGAGATGAAGTGGCTCCGCGTCAACTATGGTTAATAAGCACCGCCACTTCCAGACGCTCTCACAGCCGAGAACCTGGCCTCTCTGCCATCTCCCCAAGTTCATTCCTTAGTGGGTGAGTCCTGACAGTTTCACCTCCAGCATCTATGGAAGCACAAAAGACACTCACAGAATGACCTAGATATTTGGCTGAAAAGGACTGACTGCTGGCCCAGGGCTCCTCTAATTAGTCTGGGCTGTCTGTGTCTCCATGGGGGAGTAAGTCCTCTTCCTCATGGAGCCTTCTCGGCCTCTGTGGACACTCCGTTTCTGCACAAACATTGCAAATTTCAGACAAGCATTGTTTTCTTCAACACATTCTAGTGACTTACTGGACCAGAGTTCAAACTCCAGAATGAAGTTAATGTTTAGGATTCCTATTATCTAGAGCTTTGCCCAATGTAAAATCTGATGATATGTATGAATACACTCTTGAACTACTTTCCAACTATTTTCTGTGCAATTCTTGCCTCTCTAAGACACTGTACTTAGTAGAACACTTCCCATATACTCATCCAACACCTACCAAATTTGCTAGATCACAAAAACCACCTGGGAATATTTAAATCTATAGATTCTCAAGGCCCACCCCAAACCTACTGAGTTGAAATCTCTGGGTAGAAGAGGCTGGAAATGTGTATTTTTAACTACTCTACAGTGGTTATGATGAACAGAAGAGTTTGGGGAACAATGGGTCCTGGGGAATCTTCACAATAGCCACATGAAGAAGGCGGGGAAATGTGAGCTATGTTTTACAGATATAAAACATGGGTCTTGCTATGCTTCATCTGGCTTCATTAGCTCTACTCCGTGTTTATACCTCACTTGTATTCCTGTTCTTCCGTCTCCCTCCCAGCCCCCAGCAAATAAAAAAAAAAGTAGCACATGGTAGACGATCTGCTAGTTATTTTTGCAGATGGTATGGATGCTGACTGCAAGACAACTTCTGAGACATCTCCCTCAATATTTCCAGAGGATGCCTGGCATATTGTGCCCACTTTCTATGCCCAGCATCACTTCGGGTCCATATACTGATATAATCAACAGCTATTCAAGAAGGCCTCCCTGTGCGGAGGAATTCATCACCAGTAATACTGCACATGCGGATACAATATACAAAATATCTGTACAATACAGTTTCTTAAGCAATTATCCTGTACCACTGGGTCACATTATGCAACTTAATATTTCCCATAACAAAAGTAGAATTATGGGATTTTTTTAATGCATACGTTGTTAAGTTTTACTTTAATCATTTGTGGCATTCTTTTATATTATTTTACTATTGCATGTCAGAGTAATCAGTGACAATTAAATTTTTTAAAACTTGCATTGAAAATTAACTCTCATCAGAAATAGGATTAAGAGCAGGGCTTTCATGGTTCTAAGGCTGAACTAAGTGGAGGGAAAGATGTTACACAGGGGGGAAATTTCCCTTGACTTAACACACACCAGCGGGCGGGCTTGAATGATTTCTGAGAATTTTCCATCAGTGTTTTCTGAAATAGCCTTTGGTGGTCTGTTCTCTCGGCGTCATCCCTAATAATTCCAGCAGAAATGGCTGTACCCCGGCAAGGGGAAGCTGGGCCCTGCGTGCTCCCATTGAGATTTGGGGAGAGGTTGTATAAACAACCGAAGCATTAATCGGGCTCTACACCGGTTCTGATTTACGTATTGCTTGGTAGGAGGGAGAGCGGTGGAAGGGGCCCTGGGTCCAGGTTTGGCAAGGCAGCCAGCAGGCCCTGGGTCTCTGCCTCTCGGACACCTCCCAAGGACACAGCGCCTATTCAGAATCTGAGTTCGCAGAGGCTTTTCAATCACTAACATATGGCCACGAGCGCGCTCGTGTTATACAAACAGACTGAAATAAATATGCTCGGCAAATAAAATATCGGTATGTAAGACAACAAAGCTTTTAGTTTAACTGCAGAAAATGAAAAACAAGTCTACTTGAAACCAGGCTAAATGAGCAACCAGTTATTCGATGTGAGTTTTTGGAGATGAATGAGCTGGCAGATGCTTTATTCAGATCATTAAGACCAGATATCAATAATTTCTGGGGATGGGAGGCAAAACTCACCAGGAGTAACTTGACGTGGCTGGGGGCCCACACCCTCTCCCCTCACCCCACTAGAGCCAGAGGAGCGAAGGCTGGGACACACCAGCTCTTTAAAAAGCCAAGTGGCTCCCGCCACCCCAGCTTGTTAGCCTTCCAGTTCCATGCGTTATTTTTTCCTCCCAGATTCATGATCTCAGATTAGGTAGGTGGTGGGGGCGGCTCTAAATATACCTTCCTGTTACCCGAGACCTGGATCAGGGAAGGTGCTTATTAATATCATGGAGATATGATTTTTAATGATCTCTGAAAACAGCCTCTATGGGTGTGAATAATGGCACTGTCTCGTTGCGCGCGTGGTTTGTGCTTTTGTCTCAGACAGGTTCATTTTTCACTGGAGGGGAAAGGTTCACGCCGCACGAGGGGGGTACCCAGTTGATGTTACAAGGCTGACTATTAGGCCCCTTGCTGTTCCACATGTCACAAGGAAGGACTCCAGCCGGCAACCTTAATGCCTACTTCAGCATCTTGAGGAAATTAATGAACACAGCTTCTATGGCAAAACATTTCAATCAACCCTTACCAGCTGTGCCTACATTTAAGGAAAAGGAAAGGGGGGGGGAGTGCCCAGGTTTATCAAAAAAGTTTCCTCGAAAGATCAACCGTGGTGTTGGCTGTGCGCGGGGCGGTGGGAGAGAGGGAGCGGAGAGGCAGAAAGAAGAAAGGGAGAAGGGTGCCAGCACCCAGTGCCAAAAGATGTGCTCTGGCCCCAGTGTTTGTTGAACAAATTAAGCACGTTCTGGTTTTTCACCTGCTGAAGTAGCAGCAGTGCATATGGCCTAGAAGTTAAAAATAAGGAAATATGCATACATTACCATACTTAATGGACGACCCTCTCCATTTAATATGCAAATTTCCTGAAATATTACTGAATGCCGTCTGTTCTAAATGAATAAATTTGAATTGCAATTAGAATAATCCTTTATAATTAATGAAAACTGTCAATTTTAGTTCATAAGTAATTTGATTAACAGGATGATGGGACACTTATCAAGTTCACTGGACTGCTAGGCTATGAGAAAACTGACAGGGAAAATAGGGCGGGCCAGGCACTCAGGCTCCACCGGAGTATTATCCTAAATTATTGATAACACAAGCTAATGAACTTCAGAAAGTGAACTCTAGGGGCCTCATTTAAAGGGACAGCCTCGGAGGGCAACGGGCAGCCGCGGGATGACGATCCTTCAGAAAGCATCTTTGCTGGTATTTTTGGCTCACAGAAAAATAAATGTTTAGAAATGCCAGGGCAAAGGAAAACATTGGCTCCAAACACAAATTTACCATTTCCAGCTGTTGCTGGAACAAAAGGAAACAATAGTCCAAGGATAAATATAAGAAGAGACAATGCAAGAACATGTGGAACGAAGTTTCTGGTAATGCATCACAGAAGTGGGCATGGCAATCGACGCGGGGACATCTCTGCTTCTCTTCTTTGTTTCTTCCTTCAGATAGACCAGGAACAAGAACTTTTTAACTGGCATTAATTGGACATTTATATGAAGCGATGGGGTGAGGGATGTTCCTTCAAGACACACACACACACACACACACACACACACACACACAGCCCTTAGTTATGGCACAAACAATAAAGAGCTACAGTGGCCTTTAAAAAAATAGGTACCCCATACCCTCTCATTGAAGAAGGTGATGGGGTTTGGGAAAGGGTTAATGTTACATGAGAACGCTGGCCTTCTTTTTTGTTGTTGTTCATTAAGATGAGGACAAAGTAAGTAAAAACAAGGAAAGAAGTTATAAAATACACTTCTTTTATCTTTTCTAGAAGTTGATCAGGTGAGTGGGAGGGTCCATGTCTGGGGCTCTCACACTCCCCCGCAGGTGAGAAACTTTATTAAGAACCTTCATGTGAGGAGGGAGGTTCTGGTTTTCCTGATGTACAGCGTCCTGGCAGACCTAGTCCTTCCATGCCTTCCATACCTGTAGTTCCTGACAAGCGTGGGAGACTGCATATTGACAAAGGACTACAAATATGCCAGAGTAGTAATCTACTCATCCTTCTTCATCTCTTCCTTCTCTTGTACCCACTAGGGTGCTTAATGCCCAGGGTGGAAAGGATCTATCCGAAGACCGCTTGTCCCTGAAACCTTAGTCAGAATTCATGTGTCACAACAAGTAACCCTATCCTGGTTATCTTGAAATTCTCAAGTATAATTTCTCAAAAATAATACCAGTCCTAAGAGTATATTCCCCACAGAGGCACACAGTGGGCATTTCTTGGAAAATTCCAGAGTTTTAACAATCCCAATTCTGTCTCTGTGGACTACCTATACTATTTAGCTCATTGGATTTATTAAAATTAAATAAAATAAACACATCACATAATAGTGATGATGATGATAAAAAAAACAGCATCAACAATTTACTAAGATAAATATTCTGCATGCCAGACATCATGCAAAGTTATTTAAGTCAGTAAACGCTTACGGCGACCTTGGAAGCACACATTCTACCCATTTGACAGGTAAATAAACCAAAGCTCAAAAGATTAGGTCCCATTTCCAAGGAATCACAACTAAAGAGTGACAGAGTTAGGATTTGAACCAGGGTCCATCTGTGTCTGGATCCTAAACTGTTAACCTAATATGTACTCTGGGCTGAATTCCATTTGGTAAGCCTGTGCTTAGAGCTGGCCATATTTAATTATGCTATAGTTTCCTCTGCTTTTCAATTGCATTTTTCTTTCCTTGCTCTGGACCACCATGACTGCTAAGTTGTCCACGTGCGTTTTCCAAGCCAACTCAGCAGATATACATTTGGATCTATTGTTTCCCCCTGGCATGGAATAAGCAGGGTCATAAACATTGTCTTTCATTCTGCACCGTGTGCTGCAAGCAATCCTTTAGCATCTTTTGCCTCCCACAATGTGTCTCTGGAAAGCCAGCTCTTTAGAGCTCAGCTTTCAAAACAGGACAAGCAGAGAGCGAGTGAGCTCTTTGCAAGGGCTGTGCCCCAGTATCCTGTGCTGCCACTGTCCTAACTAGCCAACTTCAGCCCTGGGAGATCTGTAATAAAAGCTGTTAGCTCTTTGACACTCAATAAAAGAAACAAACAAGAAACCAATGATGTTCTTGGTTATTAAGCTCCCTATTAGACCTAAATAAAATTAAGCAGCTGGTGGCCCTATGTCTCCACAAAATTAATATTAAAAACTCTCTTTGAGCCATTTAGATCCTTTGTGCAGACACTCCAAGCCTCCAGCTCCCTCACTCTCCCCAGCAACACAAGCCGGTATTGTTTTTTTCTTCTTTCCCACTTATAACACCCAGAGGATTTCTTTGTTTTTCCCTATAACCTACTCCCATCTGCAAACTCCCAAGAGAGATCTACCTGGATATAAACCTCTCTGAATATAGGAGCAGGGAGGTCTTTGAGAGACCATCCAGTTCAAAGTTCCCCAATGGCTATACCCACATCACTGGGTTTAGGTTCTAACCCTTTTTTAGTGGTTGTATATTTATTTTCACGTTTTTTAATAAAAACAGAAGTGTCACCTCAAACATTTTTTTCTTTTTTTGTGGTATTAGGGATTGAACTCAGGGATGCTCTACCACTGAGCTACATCCCCAGTCCTTTTTACTTTGGTTCTGAGGCAGGGTCTCACTAAATGGCCCATGTTGACCTTGAACTTACAATCCTGCTGTCTCAGCCTTCTAAACTGCTTGGATTACAGGTGTGCACCAACACATCCAGCCAACATCAAACTTTTGATTTCACAGAGAACACTGTTTAACTTAAACCCTAGGTGAATATTTAGGTTAAAAAAATAGTGGATTGATTTCTTCTGTTATAAAGGCAAATAGCAAATAAATAATATTCCAGGTAGTACTCATCTAGCAAAAGTCACAAGGAGAATCTATGACTGGTGGAACTTCCAGAAAAATGGACCTAGACCAAGCCTCTTCTTTTACTTTACGGGATAAATTGAAGCACAGGGAGGGTACGTCGGGTTTCCAAGGCCGGGCAGCAAGGAGGGACAAGGCTGGAGGGAGATCTGGATTCTCTGGTGAGGTGCCCTTTACACAGCGCCCTTGACCTTCAGCGTGAACTACTTTGGGAAGACAAGCAGAAGTGAACTCTGAGACCCTGCGCAGAGCACGGGGGCCACTGAAGATAGAGGAAGAGGGGACCAGTGGCTGTGTTCCCAGGACCCCTCCCAGCTCCACTGGGGTTAAATCTCATCTGGGGGTTTTGCATCTGATTTCATTTGAAGAGAGAGTTTTATATGAGATTTTTTAAAGGCTTCCACTGATACTCACAATGATAAAAAGTCTTCAAACTACCAGAAGCTCTTTGTTAGGGTCTTCTTGTGCCACTCAACCTTGCTCATAGTAAAATAAGTTGGGTTCCCTCAGCCTGCTCCAGTTATCCTCCCCCCGCCCCCAAATGACTCAAGGACCATTTATGCTAGAATCCCCTGGGATGGAGGGATGAAGAAGGACTTCTGTTAAAAGGCAGATTCCTCAGCCCCAATGCATGCTTGTTTTCTTGAAATTTAAGTTAAGGGTGGGTGTATATATAAAAAGTAGCTGTTGATTGGCTTTGTATGGCCTTAATGCATTCATTACCCATGGAGCCAACACCCTCAATATACTGTGGCCTAGAGTTCTTTGCAAATGGCTATTAAAAATCTCATTTGGTGAAAGAGCAGGAGTTTTTTCCTCGGTAATTCAGCTCTGGATTCAGACTCCATCTGTTTACCACTTGTTGGGCCTGCAAGGATGTGCAGACGCCCTGCAAGGCTGACATGGTGGTCACCTCCCAAAGAGCAAGAAATAAACCCGCTTTCATTAGCTGCTGGCATTTATGAGGATCTTATAATGAAATCAGAAAAAAATTTAAAGGCATTTCAAAATAATAGCGACCTTGTAGGGGGAAACGGTACTCGTGTTACTTGGGTAAACGTGATGGAGGTAGCCAGAGGGGGAAACCCTGGAGTGGGTTATCTCAAGATAAGATCGACCCTATCTGAGCAGAATCTCATGCCTGCCATGTTTGGTCCCAAAAGTTTTTGGGATAGCACCAAAAACTAGGCCGGAAAATAACAGAGAAACATAAAGACCTCAAATGTGGAAGCAGATCTTCCTTCAACCTTGAAGTCATCGATGTTTAGGGAAGATGTATTCCAACGAGGGTGCTCTCTTTTCAGAATCAAACACCAGTGAACTGCCCTGAGAAGCCTTGAAACCAAAATACATCTTCTCTCCATCAAAGGCTCATTAGCAGCATTTGTGGGGACAAAAAGATAGGAATATTCTGGGAGCAGGAACAATATGGCTTCATTCACTTATCAAGCACCTACATCCAGAAACTAATTTAATCCTCACAAAAACACATAGAAGGTATTTTTCCACCCTTTGCAGATAAGAATTTGAAGTTTATCAAGATTAAGCAACTTCCCAACAGAAGAATGAAGACAGGACTCTGATTTCTAAGGTGTGCTCTCTGTCGTATGGTTGTGCACAGCCCCACGAAAGTACAGAAAGAACAATCTGGAGAAAAGAAATCAAGTCCTTGAAAATGTTTTCTAAACCCCCTGCAATGAAAATAATGATAGCCACAATAGCATGTCGCCTCTTATGATATATTTATGTATAATAGATACTATATATATATATAATATATACATACCATGTATTTGTAACTTCATGTGATCTTCTTAACCATCCTGTCAAGTGTTATTACTACTCTTAAGTCACAGTTGAGGACACTGAAGTTGAGAAGAGCTCGTTCACATGCTCAAGCTTATACAACTAAATAACTAAACTGGTACCCAACTCAGATCTGCCTGACCCCCATCCCCTAGGTTCTCTGCCCTTCTACTAGGCACAGAATCATCTTTTTTTCCCATTCCTTTCTACTGGAGGCAAAGGTAAACCAGAATCTTCACCTTCAACTATAAGGAGCTTAAAAAGAAAATTTCACTCCCTACCCTCAACATCTCCATTTTGCACCACTGGGACACATGGTGGACCTCAATGGTCAGCGTTCACTCTGAAAGTTGGTGACATGAAAACCCAGAGCAGAAAACCCTTTTCCAAAGCCACAGGTACTAAAGTGGGTCAGTTACACCCTCTGAAGCACCCTTACCCCTTTTACCATTGATATCATTCGCTGAAACCCACCTAGCAGAAGAAAAGACCAAACTGGAGCAAATACCATCAATACCAAAGTCCTTGTGTGTTAATTTGCCTAAAAATATGCATGTTGTTAAAAACAAATGTAGAAATTAGCCATATGGGAATCTAGCTTGGGTACATATCTTCATCTGTCATCACATTTGGGGGGGGGAATACTGCAAGATCATCATAGTGTTTAGACTTGTAGAGGAGGGAGAATAGTCCGCTTGGAAGGAAACTAATACTGAGCACATGTTTACGCTTCTGAGCTCACAATATGGTAACTAATGATGGTTCTGCAAATAGACTTGGGGAAATAAGTGGATCATTGCAGAAGGGAGAACCCCAGCGAGGGTGATGAGCTTCATTTCACCTACGTTAGCCCTTAATTCTTAACAGGACCGCCAGTGCAAATTCTATACAGCTTGCCTAAATAAATGGAATCTATGCCTTATTCGGAATTCAAATCTTAGACCCAGTGCATGTAATACAGTGCCTTAATAGCTTTCCAAACTCTCATTTGGCCTCAGTTACACAACCAGCTGACACTGAAAATAATTAATGCCCTTTAGGACTCGCATCTGCTCCTATGGTTCCAAGTCAAGGTTTTTAATTGGGCTATTTTGGCATTTGGAGACAATGGCAAGGTGAAATAACCTTTCTTTAATATTTTTGAGGTCAGCAGATAGTCCTGCCAAAGGTCATCCTTCAGGTTCACAAATGAGTCATTTGTATCACCTAATGCAATCTGTGACTTGCAAATTGCACTGGGATGTGTTAGCGTGCATTAATTAGTCCATGCGATGAATACTGAATTCATCATTACTAGCCGGAGCTTGTAGAGATGTGCCAATACTTGTTTTGGTGGTTTATGGTTGCTTATTTTTATCTTTCACTCCACTTCCAAACCTGGTCTGAGATCTTCAACATCCGGAGTCCAATAATTGGCATAGCGGAGTTAACCCTTTCCCCATGACTTGGGTAGAACCTGGGGAAAGATTTCCAGGTGTAAAGATATTGCAACACAGGAAGCAACCACAGTCTTGCTGTCTTTAGTTTGTTTAATCTGTGAAACTCAGCATCAAAAGATGATTCCTTTTTCCCTTATAATTTGTAGCATTCCTAACCTTTTGAGAGAGAGAAAGAGAGGAAAGAGGGAGAGAGAGAGAGAGAGAGAACTCCTGTCTGTAACACCTTGCTCAGAGCAGTGCTCTGAGTTGAGCAGGGTCCTCTCAGCTGCTTGGCAGCTACTGCCTATAATGAAGGCATTATTAATTTCAGTTTCAGGGGACAGAAATTCAGAATGTGGACACTGTATGGCTATACCATCTGTGCAGTTGACATATATTGATTCATACCTTCTTCCCATCTGTCCTTGACACTGTGCAGTAACAGAGGTCATAATCTTCTCTTTCCTGGAATTCCCCCCCAAAAGCAACTTTCTACCCAGTATCCTCTTGGTGATTTTCTTCGGTTGCTATTGTGCACTTCTAAGGGAAACCGGTGGCAGAGAGCCTGTATCTGTCATCTCCCAGGTAAGTCCCTTTGACCCAACAGAACAATAACGGACAACATCAAAAGGGACTATGGAAACAATAGCTCTTGCACTTTGCTCGAAGGTAGAGTCAGTGAGGGGTAGGCATTTCAAATGAATCTTCCAGTTCTCCAGAATTGGGTGGATAACAAAGAGAATAGATGCGTCACTCTGGAAATTAGCACATTCGTTCTCCACGGAAAAGTATAGTAGCCAATTATATCACACACAGCCGATTGAGAGGTTGGGAAAAGTAGATTTACAGAAAGTTATAAGGCTGAAAAACCAGCAGGTGGGTACATTTTGCTCTACATGAGGACACATGGAGAAAAATAAAGTCTCCAGTTAATGGGATATTTGTGTGTGTTGTGTTTAATATACATCTTTTGAAAGAAGAGAGAGAGAACAATGCATTCCCATTATTGTCACTTCAGAGTGAGAATGCGTGAGCCAGATTTCAGAGGGATTTTATTTCGAGGACTATCATTTATTCTATTTTACTTTTTTTTCTAACTCCTCTCTATCCAGGTGAAATTGGACACGCAAATAACTGAATTCACAATGGACTTTTTGAGGATTCAAGTGGCCACTTGTATCTGCAAAGAAGTAAGTGGCTAATTGCAGCCCAAGTGGAAGGCTGAGCCTACAATTAGCCAATTAGATTGTCTATTCCAGGAGGGGAGCTGTGCATGCGGAAAGCTTCTCCCCAGGACCAGGCCTTTCCAACAGGCTCCAGGCACCCCAGAAAGAGCTGGGAGCCTCTCCGTCAAGCCAGAGCTGGATGGCTCAGAATCAGAGCAGTTTATTCCTAGAACTCAATAATTTTCTAGGTCCAGGTAATAAATACTGTACCACCCTTCTGATGGGGCGAGAAAAAAAATGAAAGGTTTTAATAGGTACCTGCAAATCTTCATATTCAAAACTAAGTAAATGAGCTAGGCATGGTGGTGCACGCCTGTAATCCGAGTACTTGGCAGGCTGAAACAGGAGGATCACAGGTTCAAGGCCAGACCCAGCAATTTAGCAAGGCTCTCAAAACAACTTAGCAAGACCCTGTTTCCAAATAAAAAATGGGGCTAGGTATATATCCCAGACATAGATTTCCCCTGGGTTCAATCCCCAGTACCAAAAAAGACAGAAAAGAAAAAACTAAGTAAATGTCCAACCTTATTCATAAAATCATCTCTTCCTCTTCCCTCTTCTCATGAAAGTACAAATTAAAACTCCTCTGACATTCTGACACCAAATTTAATCTTGAAAACGAATCCATCTTTCAACTATTCCTGAGAGAAAATATTGCAGCTTTCAAAATATTTTAAGGAAATTTCTCTAACTTCAGAGGATAGATCTGAGATCCCCCGGTTGGATTTCAAAACAGAGAAGTTAGTTTGGATTCAGCATCGCAGCTCTCCTGAGCTTCTCCAATACCAGGCTGGGGGTAGGATTTGAAAATAGCCCCACTCCACCAAAGGGATCAACGATTGGCTCCTGTAAGTCGGCTCTAAAGGAAAGAGCATTAAATCATGAAAGAGCAGACAAATCACACCTTCTCTGGCCTCGGATTTTCTCCACCAATCACACCAGGGGCTGGCCTACTTCATTTTAAGGTCCCTTTCATAACCAAATTACAATGATCATGGATTGAAAACACTCACATCTCATGAACTAGACATGGACCCATGAAAAGGAAGATTCAAAAGCCATTGCCTCTGAGCTCAAAAGTCCAGCCCAACGTGCCCTCTGTTCATCAACACTCCCTCTCAGCCCTTTGGCTGCAGCATCATGCTAATGATCATCCTGGAAACTTGTTCACAGAGGTGTGCTGCTTTAATCACCTGCTGTTTTAAGCCCTGGAGACCTTCCCCACGGCCCAGATGTGTCGTTGACAAAACACTGTCCCTTGTGAGAATTACAAGACGGAATCCAATGTTCCGAGTGATCTAAGTGTTGATCCCCTAACTTTCCCCTACTGGCTTCACCCTGGGGCTCAGGTAGGGTAGGCCGTTCACACCCGCGCTGCCCTGTGACAGGTGAATGAGCAGTTTGCAGAGAAGGTGGATGCCTGGACTTGCTGTCATCTTATTTCACCTGTCATCTCCCTGCCTTTGCATCATGAATACTGGCTGCCTTCCTCATCCAGAGGTACTACAGAAGGAAGGAAGCTTTACATGTGGTTAAGCCCGTGTCTCTACAACAGGCCTTTGGGTGTGCTGCTAAAGCCACATCACAAAGTCCCAGCAGAACACAAATCTCTGGATGCCACTGGGCAGGAAGTCCTTTGTCAGTTCAACACAAACCTGAGATGAAGAGGGTAAATCCCTTACCCATGCCCGCTACCACAGAAAGAGCCACTGGTGCTGGTCTGTTTCATTTTTCTTTCTCCTATGGCATCCAGAATGATCTAAACTAAATCATGCGCCAGTCCTTCCTCCTCACAGTTTACCCTCCCCTCTGAATGGTATCCATGCTTTTAGAAGGAAATCCAATCCTTTATCATGGCCTAGCTCCTCCCTACTTCTCCAAGGCCATCCATGCTACCCTTGCCCAACTTTCTCCCCATTCCTGAAATATAACTAAGGGTCTCATATCTTTGCACATGCTGCTCCCACTGACACATGCTTCCCCGTGCCCTAGTTCACGGCAGTCCCCAGTCAGGTCTCAGCTTAAAGATCATCTTCCTGGAAGGGGTGTCTCTGCCCAGTCCAAAGCAACTCCCACCCTTGGCCATGAGCCAGCTCCATACCATATCAATCTGACTTGTTTTTCTCAAATCATAAATCACCGTGATCTGTGTACTGTCTAGTTCCCCCCTGGAATGCAAGGGATATCAAAACAGGGACCTGTCTGCCTCATTTTCCTCTGTTATCAGTAATAAAGCAAAGATACAGCACATGGACAACAAATATTTGTTGAATGAATGAATGATGCATAGTTTGGATAAATGAATGAAAGAAAAATGAATTTTTTAAAACAAGGGGTTTTAATTTGGAGTTCTTGGCCCCTGGGCTTCAAGGAGTCCTTGAACTCTCTCAAATTACATGTAAAATCACAAGTGTGGTGGCACATGCCTGTAATCCCAGTACTTGGGAGGCTGAGACAGGAGGATTGCAGTTCAAGGCTAGCCTCAACAACTTAGCAAGACTCTCAGCATATCCTGTTTCAAAAACAAAAAGTAAAGTAGGACTAGTAGGACTGGGGTTGCAACTTGGAGGCAGAATGCCTCTGGATTCAATCCCCAGTAACTAA
>PVJS01051606.1:0-13917 GCA_004027185.1 Glis glis
TCACGAAGTTGCGGAGGGCCTCACTAAGTAGAGAGAGAGAGAGAGAGAGAGAAAGAGAGACAGAGACAGAGACAGAGAGCTGAGGCTGGCGGCAAACCCGGATCCTCTGGTCTCCACCTCCCAAAGTACTGGGATTACAAGGGTGCACCACCACGCCCGGCGCTGGATTAGTCTTTAATAATGTTTTGTTTTTCCTTTAACTGGTCAGCAGGTATGTGTTTCCTTGTGATAATGATGAGCTGTCATGACTGGACACTCAATAGGAAGATTTATCTTGGGTTGTCATTGTGTCCAAGGCTAATTTGAAATAAAACTCACGAGTATTTACTTTCCAAGCAACTAAGTACAAATCTACTCTAAAAAAAACTCCAAACACTGAAAATTGAGAAGTAAATGATGTTTTCTACATTGTAAACAAACACCTATGAATAACGTATTACTTTCCTCAAAAGGTGAAAAGTGATCAATAAAACACAAGGACATTCTAAAATGTACAGAACAAGATGGAATTTGAGTCAAATGTACAAGGAACCGTACTCCTTCACCAGGTTCGGCAGAGGCATGTTAATAGAGAAATGACCATTGTTCAGGTTATAAAAAAGGACAAAATCTACTCGAAGGTTGTCTCCCAGTTTCTAAAAGCATGGCAGATTTCTATCAGCTTCGGAACCATGGCTCTTAACTTTTGTTTTAGCTGGAAGTCATTTTGGTCCATAACCAACTATGTAACCTTTGTTTCAGAATTCACCTACTGCACTTTCAGTAAAAATTTTAGAAATCATATTTTATGTTTTCATGTCTATTTAAATCATTATTCCTCTACCAAATACTGAGCAGAGGAACACAGGAGAATATCACTGCATTTCACTTACAAGGGATCGTGAAAAATGAAGGTCAGAATATTTTGAAAAAAAGAATCCAAGCAATGTTATGAGACGAGATTCTTTGCTTTGATCGGTGTCCACAGGCCAAGCTCAGGGGTACACAAGGCTGCACCCCCCACCCCACCCTTCATCCTCACTCTCTTTCTCCCACCCTCCCTCTGACCTTTGCAGTTCTCATTCTTCAATCCTCTTGTGACCCTATTGTGCACCCTCTGCTTTTGCTGTGTTGCTCTGAAATGATCCCAAGTGGAATGTTTTGGGATTCAGAAGGAATTTTGGCTGTATGTCTAAACAGAGGATTCACTGACTATGGCTTCATTTGGCTAAGTTCCACCAAATACCTTAATTTGGGGAAAGAATCTAGGAATGAAATGTCAGTTTCTGGGCCACCATTTATTTATTTTTTAAAAATTTACTCCTGATTACACCAGTAATATATACTGCCCATAACCGGGTCATGGGGTGGTGTGTGTGTAAGTCACCACTGAGTAATCTCAACATACTGATTGTCCGCCATTGTTATTATCTTAATATAATTCATTCCCTTTAATTCCTCTCCCTCTAAAAAGTCTTTAAAAATATCCTGTAATCCTAGTGCTTACATAAGTTATAATCTGCTTATTTATTTTAATAAAGTACAGTAAATATTTTCCTATTCCATTTCTTTACTTAAAAAATAAATTTTACTCTTTCAGCTTCATGTCTGTGACATAGCAAAGAGATACAATTTATTTAAGCCTCTCCCCATTGTGGGATGTTTAGGCTGTTTCTAAGCATTATAAATAATGCTTGACACAGATATACACATTCATGATTATTTCTTTAGATTGGTTAAGAGGCTTCCAGTGGAAATATTACTCCCATTAAAGCCTGTTTTCTTTTTTTAAAAATATGCTTTTATTGGTGCACTGTAATCTCACATCATAATGAAGTTTAGAGTGATAGGGACATACATGTACACAGCACTTGGTGAGCTTCCCCCGGCTCCAACCCTTTTCCCTCCTCTTCCCCACACATGATATTAAGATTGGCATTGGTAATTTGATGTATGCACATAGGTCAATGGAAGTGTTTCCTTCATCAATTCTCCCTCTTCCCCACACAGCTCCCCCCTAAACCCCATTGCTCCACTGGGGTTTCTCCTCCTTTATCTGGAGTACCTCTTGTATCCTGATTTCTCCCTCGCTTCCACATATGAGAGAAAACATATGACCCTTCACTTTCTGTGACTGACTCGTTTTCAATTCTGCAAACAATTATTTCAACATTGCCATAAATGTTCTATGTGTTGCTCTGTTTAAGTTTTTAATAGATGTTCCACATCTGGGATAAAAAGGGTTCAGGTAATAAGAACAGACAGATCTTCTTGTGATAGTCTTGAGAATGACCTATTTAATGTTTTTTTTAATGATCTAGAAGAAGTATAATTTCCAGTGTATTGACAGTATAAACTTGTCGTAGGAATAAAGCAAATAAGCCTAAAGGAAATAAAGTACAGACTAATTGCAAAAGGCTGACAGCTGAAAAGTGGCAGGTGAGCTTCAATGGGGAGATGCACAGGACCGTGTACTTAGTGAAACATAGCATATTCTTATTTACAAGCTGATGGGACTACATAGTTTAAAGTGATCAATGACCACTCAGAGCAAGAGCATCCACGTCATGAACGCCTGTTTTCTGAAGACTGGAGTTCCATGTGCCTCCGAGGGAGTAAGGATCAATGCAAGAACACTGGATGCCTGGAAACGCTATGGAGCGATGGAGGAGAAGGTTGGCCAACATGCCCTTGGGCGTGGAGACTTACCACAGAAGGGCAGCAGATAATGCCACCCCAAATATGCCACATTGGCATAAGGGCTGTTTTGGGCTAACGGCATTTGAATAACAGCAGACACAAAAGAGAGACTCAGTACCATGAAACAGACGTTGTTATCACTGGACACGGAATAAAACTCCCACTTGAGAGAGGCCTTCCCTGATCCAGCAGAGAAGAAACATTCTTGTCTCCAGAGAGGAGGAGTTGAAACCATGGGAAACCCATGCCATCTGATCTTGCTAAACAATCCATCTTCTTTTAGCCTCCCTGGACACTTTAGTTACTTTTCCACTATTGCCACACTTAGTTGGACTTAATAGATTAGCATTTTGGTTTTGCTAATTCTTTGGGTCTTCCTTTTCCTATAGGGGGACCTGTGTACATGTAAAAGTCTGTCTGTTTATCTCCTATTAATCTTTTTTATGCCAACTTAATTCGTGCTCAGCTGGAGGCCCTCAGAGAGCAGAAGGTAAAGTTTTGCTTCCTCTATGCTGCAAAAGGCAATATATAAAATGTGGAGGCTGAGATGAGATTTGGTTGAAGTCTAATGAATCATGAATATGCTTCCACACTAAATGCTCAATTAGGAGACTTCTTAATTTGTAGATGAACAGAACTAAGGGTATTGCACAATGAATACTAGATTTAAGAAAGTCATTGCATAGGAACTTAAACAAGCCAAAACATATAATAGTAGCTAAAAAGCATGACTACAATATCCATTCACATTTTCATGCTTAATATAGTTCCAACTTACTTACCTTCCAAGTTCATTCTCTGACATTTTCCAGAGTTGTAATGGAAACACATTTTATCTTTAAGTGAGGCTCGAAGATCAAGTGAAAACAGGTGTGAATCTCTTCTAGTTGGCACATAAATATTTTCCTTAGAACTCTGTAACATCTCACCTTTCAAGCTTTTCACATAATATACTAAAGCTGATGAAACCACTAAAAATGCGAAAATTCTTAGCAAAATGGTAGAACACTGTTAGACAATCATCTGTAACAAAGGATGTCGTCTTATTTTTATTTGTTTTTCTTTCTTTTTTTCATTGTACTGAGTCGACTACCAATTGAAAGGAACTAGTCAAAAACAATGTTCCCTAGAAGACCTGGCCAACTCACGTGCACACAAAAATAGAAGGGTGAGAGATAGGAATGACTGAAAAGACTGGTTTTCTTAAGCTCTAGTCACAGATACAGAAATGAAATACTTGATACAAATAGTTTACCAAAATATTCAGTTAGATCTCTTTTTTTTATGTTTTTATTGGTGCATTGTAGTCTCACATCACAATGAGTATCAGTTTGGTGTTAACATACATGCACACAGCTCTTGGTGTCCCTCCCCCCCCCCCGCCTCCCACCTGCAGTTAGATCTCTTTTATGCCATCATCATAAAATTTATTATTCATGTTGATATGTACAATTTTATTCCTGAAAACAAATATGCATGTGTCAACCATTTACTATATAATATCTTGGTACACTTATAAGTCCTTTAAAACTTGACCAATGTGGTCTTTTATAACATACGGAGAATGTTACTAACAGGCTGGGGTAGAGGGGAGGCAAGAAACTCTGAGGTACTGGCCAGCAAGAACCATTTAGATGTGACTTTGTTCAATTTGTGACCTAGGACCTACTTGGAGGAGATGACAAGTCTAACCAGGACAGCAACAATAAAAATTAGAGCTTCTCATGTGAGCATCTACTATTATATACAAGTTTCATGCAATAACTCATTTAAGACTCACTGTCACTTAATGAGACATATATATATATATATGTCTCATTATATATATATATAATGATATATTATATATATATATAAAACTCGTCCCCATTTTACAGAATAGGAAAGAAAGATCTTGGTGCATTAAGGATGTTGCTCAAAGATGTACAATCAGTATGGATATGTGGTAGGGCCATATGTCAAACCCAAGCAGCCTTAATGTAGTGCACGCAACATGTGTCTTGACAAACCGACCCACACTTACTATTGGTCAGTAGGTGAGCAGATCCTCTATTAACTTGCCACATTTTCCAGAGGAGAGCAAGGCCTGTGTTAGATGAATAACATGGCTTCCCCTAAAAGCACCTTGTGTGGGGATGAGGAGCAGGATAAATAATGAAGGCAGGATGGGGGAAAAGGGATACTACTCAGTCTTAAAAAATACACTATTTGACTTAAACTTTATGAAAGTATGTGTCTGCAATATTACAAGTGGCTGCCTAACCCACAGATCTGTATTCCAGTGGACGTCTTCCTTCTTCCTTTCACCCTGTAATTGGTGGAGATGCTTTACAATGAACATATAGGGCTTAAATAATCAGAAAAGAATCAGTTTTGATTCTTCTACAATGAAAAGCAATATATGTTTATGGACAAGAGGCACAAGAAACTTATTTGAATTTGAATCTCTACTTGCAAGATGCATAACTTTGGTAAAGTTACTTATTGTAAGCCTGAGTTTCTATTCACACAAAATGAAGACAATCTCTGCTTCATAGGTTTGCTATGGGAAATAATTTAGATAGTATACTTGGCACACAATAATTGCAATGATAAGCACATGATAATTGATGACTTTATTATTATCCATCTTGCCTTTGAGAGTACCCACTGATATGTTCTCTATTGGTGTGTATCATGGCTAAAAGGCAAGTTTTAACATTTTTGTACCATGGCCCTTTCACCATTCTCCTTAAGGTGTGGGTACACCTTCTCAGGAGATTGGCTAAAAGTGCCTAAAATAAAATACCAAGCATTCTGATGAAACAGTAATATTGATTGAAGTTATGAAGGTATTTTTCATTGTGACAGATGTGCTTTATTAACACATTAAATAGTAAGGTCTTGCAGCAGGTCTAATTGCCAATAATTATTTGGAAGTAGTAATGAATGTAAATGACATTTTGAGATATGTACACCAAATGCAGTGTGATATGAATCTATGTGTGAATTCTTTTGGTAGTAAAGCTACGGACACTGCTAATTCTGCAGTTATTTGTTGGCTATATTCATAATTAAAGTAATAATAAATTTCACAACTGAAAGGTGGAACTTGTCCCACTCCAAACTGCAGAACCTGTGAGTTCTGTTTACAAACACCACTGGCTTCAGAACCCCCAGGGTTATAAGGTTATCTTTGGAAAGAGATCATTCATTTTGGCTTTGCCAACCACAGAATGAGCAAAGATTGTAACTGTGACATCATCTTTAGTGCCTCTACTTCTCCCAAACTCTAAAACTGAACTGTCAGCAAATCTGCGTCTTCTATTCCCAAACCTGTGCCCACTCTGACCCCTTCCCCTATCTCCCGAGCCCCATACTGGCCCAAGCTACCATCTTCTATAATCTAGATTATCTCAACAGTCTCCCAGACTGGTTCTAGCTTCTACACTCCATCCAGGCCCCGGAGGCTACATCAGCACAAGTCAGATAACATAATGCATCGCTCAGATCTCTGCTAATAACTTCCCATCTCACTTAGAGAAAAATGCCAGAGCTTCACTTCTCCACAAGGCCCTGCATGATCTCCCCAGGCTCCACAGGCACTTTCATGTCATACTTCTCCCCAGCCACACCACTGTTCTCAAAGATCCAGGGATACTCTGAAAGTGCTACTGGGGACCCTTGCACTCGCCCTTCCCTCAGCCTGGGCTACTGAGCTCAGAGTATCCTCCAGCGAGGCCATCCCTGAGCACCCAGCTTAAAATACCACCCTGGCCCCATTTCATTCTCTCCCCCATCCTTGATTGATGTTTATCCATATGCCTACTGTTGTCTGACAAACTAATTTTTAAACGTATTGTTTCTCCCCCCCCCATTAGAATGTAGCACCATGATGGCAGACTGTTCTGTCTGTATTTTCTTTTCATTATTGTTTTCCTGCTATAAGCCTTAGCACCTAAAATGGAGCTCCATTACAGGGGTTAAATAAGTGTCGGCTGAGTAAGTGAATACTTTAATATGAACACATATATGATTTTGCTAATATGCAAATATGCCTTGGAATAAGTAATGATCATCGTAGAGAAGTAGAACTTGCATCATTATTAGCCAGCTATTTTGACTCATTTTCTTATGTATATACAAGTGAACTTTACACCCTCTTTCATGGTTTCATGGTAAGAAGCCCATTCTCAAAGTACAACTTGTCATTGTTGGCTTTTGTATATGGTTATAATAACGTTGGTTGTCATCTTTAATCAACTTCAGCTGCAACTTTGACTTTTTTTCCCCCCACTCTACAGCCTGACATGTCTGCCGGTAGAGGCACAGATGGCAATGAGAGGAACTTGTTAGAGTTGCTAAACTCAAATGCCAAGTGTGCCTTCGAAAGCAAGTTCAGGTGCTGCCGAAAGAAAGTTATTACTTTACCTCCACAGACAGCTGATGCTATTTATTTTTTTAAAAATGATATTCACACATGTTAATAGTTTTTACATTCAGAATGCATTTTCAAAATCAAGAAGTCCAAATTTAGTGAAAACACAGTTTTACCTACAAAAACACACACTGAAAACTTTGCTTTTGTCAAAATGGAGAGTAATATATAACCATCTGCCTATTTTCTATGCCTTTGAAGCACTGTTAATCAATTAACCTACCCTTAACTATTCTGGACATGAGAAAGCTTATAAAAGGTCTCCCTCTCAACAGAGTATACCATCCCCAAGGGAGTTACATATCATCAAATGTCACATCACTAAATGTTAGGCACATTTTCTTGCTCACTTGACAACTTCACTATAATTTTACAGCTGTGTGATAAGAGCATTTTCCTAAAAATCAAACTCAGATGCATTGTAACTATATGCTAAAATGTGGCATTGTATCTCTACAGTGTACATGAAGGTTACTTGTTGACTTTATTATTGGATTTTTTTTGGAAAGCTCAGCAATTTATGAACTTTGAAAGTTCTATTTTTTTAAGGTGAGTACTGTATCTTGCATAATACAAAATGACTTAAGCAATCTGGACACCTTTGGAATGTCCCCATTTGTCATTTCTAATATGACAGCCACATATGGAGGTCATGTTGCCTGAAAATTATTCTTACTTGAAAGAATGTTCTCCCATCATAATCGACTCATTCTAGCCATGCACTCCAGGCTGAGAAACGCACTTTCAGATGGGAAAGTATGCTGATTTTTAGCAGTCTGCAGTACAAAGTACCACACAAAGATGCATTCACAAGTACGCTGCCTGCAAGGACTTGAGTATCAATGATCATTGTACAAGATCCCAAATGCCTTACCTCAGAGTTTCTCTAGGAAGCCAATTTTCTATATGACTTTGCCTGGGCTTCAGCACTGGGGACACACTCTGAGAATAACCTGCAGTATATTCCACCCTTGAAACCCAAGATGATAAATCTTCCTTAAAGAAGTTTGAAGGGAAAAGAAAGAAAAGGAAATTTCAAAGGACCAACATCACAGAGTTTATGTGAACTAGTCTGGCAAAGCTCGATGGCGAGATCCCTCTCTTACTCAGCTCGGCTTTACTGATCACTTTCCCAGCGTTCAGCAATGGCTTAAGATTCCAAGGCACGGGCGGAAGAGGGGGGCTCAAATATTCTGCGAAGGAGCACAAGCAATTAGAAGTATGAGGCACATCATAACATTCAAGTCCCAAAAGTCCATAATGTTTTATTGCACCCTAAATGTGAGTAAACTAGGCATGTAATCCTTTCTATAGCTACCCTTCCTTCTCATGTTGCAAAGGGTTAATATAAAGCAGACAGTCTTCATTTTACAGGATGCAAGCATTGCTTTCCTGATCACTGCCGTTTATTCCATTCATGCACCCATCCTTTCAGAATAAGCAATCCAAACGTAACTTCAGGAATTTCCATACATGATCAGGAGGAAAAGGCCCAGCATTTTGTATACCTGAAGTCCTCTTTAAGCTGTAACCTAAAGTGATTTTGTTCTGAATGGTGGAAATGTGATCCCTTAAGAGGAAAAATATCATTATTGGCATTTTGAAACAGCACAGTGGAGGGTGGTACCCAATTTTCAAATAAAAAAGCATACACAATTTCATATTAGTCAGCTTTGCTGATGTAACAAATAATCCCCAACTTAATACAAAATGTATTCTCGCCAGGAAACCTCTCTCACGTGGATTGCTGTGAGTGGAAGGTTTCACCTCTGTCCCACTCGCTTCTCTTTTGGGGTCCAGGGTGAATGAGCTGGTCTAATGCATCCCAAACCATTCTTGTGGCAGAAAGATTAGGAGTGTGGGGAAATACGAGATATCTGGGACTTAGCATATTTCTGGTCCTCCCCTTTTTCTTAGGCCAAAATGAATCTAATGTCAACAGGGTGGGGATGGATGACCCTACTAGAGAAGCACCATCCTCCACATGGTAAGAGTCAGGGATATGTGGTAATATATTCTACCACACCTCCTTATAATGAATTGTCACTATAAATACTGGTGTTCTTGAAAATACCCAAACTGCCTTGAAAGTCATTTCCAAAAATAGATTCAATCAGGGATTTCAAATGTCTTAGTTTGCATTTTATATTATTTATTTCCTCCCAACAATAATTTAACCATTGGTGGTATAAATGTCCCACCAATCTCCAATCCTAAAATTATTAGATAGATACCTTCTAGCATTTTAATAAGAATTTTATGTTAGTTTGCTGATATAACTTACATACAATCTCTATCATTTTTAAAAAGTAAAACAATCTTTACAACACTCTCCCAGGTTTCTACACTGACCTTCATCATGGACCAACTTCCCCAAAGCACTTTCTATTTTTCCCATCCTAAGAATATGTCAATATATCTGCTCTCTTTCTTTCTCAGGGGTATCAGAATTATGCAATATGGAACCAAATTTTTCATTCTCTTGTTGAAGAAAATCCTTGAATAGTAGGTGGGTTAGTCAGTGTGGAGGAATGGGGAGCACGGAACCCTATAGAAAGGGCAAAGGCTCTTTCCTGCACCATCAACACTTAAAAAAATAATTTTTAAAAAAATAAAACAGACCTGTCAGCCCTGGAGCTCATCAGCAAGAAAGTGGTAACATGTGTCATGTGCAGGATGCAGCAAAGAATGGTGGTGGGATGAAATGATATGTTCTGGGTTTCCCCATGACATCACAACTGAAGTGACATGCTTAGAGTGGACCTTACCGTGCTATGCCAGAAAGATAGACCCTGGACAGATCTCACTGTGGGGTTTCTTTGAGGCAAGCACACTAGTATAGTTCCCAAAGTTGCTCTGAGCAATCCTTCAATGAGCAAAGAGTGCACACTGGAACTACCACTCCCAGGTCAGAACCAGCGCCACTCAAGACCTTGTTGTGGATATGCACCTGAATCCAAGCTCGCAATTACAATTCCCTAAGTTCTAAGTATTTTAAATGATGGATTTACACTTTTGAAATTATGTAAATAATTTAATTATTTTATTTTATTTATTTTTATGGTACTGGGAATTGAACCCAGGGGTATTCTACCTCTGAGCTACAGCTTCAGCCCTATATTTTTATTTTTTATTTTGAAACAGGGTCTCGCTGCGGGGGGGGGCTACCTAAGTTGCTGAGGCTAGCCGAGAATTTGCGATCCTCCTATTTCAGCCTCCCAAGTACTGGGATTACAAGCGTGCAACACCACGCCTGGCTTAATTATTTTAATTATTAGTCATTATGGGAAAATTCTTGCCAAGTTACCTGTGACGTCAGACAGCTTTCCTTAAGCTCTATTCTCCTTTGTTATGCTTGTGTAGCTCAAACTCTGAGTAGGTCTGTGGCAGATTTTGTAGTTTAACTTATTCAAGATTGTTCCTGTCCATTCTTCTTTTGTCTGCTTTCCATAGTGGAAAGCCAAGAGCTCACTTTTCCATATCCACATGCTTACATGTCACCATGTGAAACTGTTCTGGCCGATGAAGCATATGTCAATTTTGCTAAGAAAATCGGGAAAGCATGGGATATTATTCTACAATTGCTTTCTCTCCTCTCCTCTCCTCTCCTCTCCTCTCCTCTCCTCTCCTCCCCTTCCCTCCCCTCCCCTCCCCTCCCCTTCCCTTCTCTTCCCTTTCCTCCCCTTCCCTTCCCTCCATCTCTTCTCTTTTCTTTCCATTCCTTTTTTACTCTTTTCCTTCCTATGTGATCTACCTCCTGCATGCTTCTAATGTGATGGCAGAGGCTTTAACAGCCATATTGTATCCATGAATTTTTAAAAAGTCAAGAAAATCACAGACATATCTACCCAGACACCTTTGAACCACTTAACAGGTGTCTGAAACTGGATACATTCTGATTTCTTGTTAAGGAAGAAAGATAAAATGTCAATTTGTTTGAGCCAATGTTTAGTAGGGTTTCTATAATTCGCATATGAGCACAATCATTAACTGTTTTGAGATGACAGTGTTGGTGATAAAAACCTTAGCCTGACTCCCTTTACTGTGACCCTTGGCCATTCTTGACTCTTTTTTTTTCTTTTTGTAGTACTGGGGATGAAACTCAGGGGCATTCTACCTCTGAGACATACCCCCATCCTATTTTATTCTTTTATTTTGTAACAGAGTCTCACTACATTGCGTAGGGCCCCACTAAATTTCTCAGACTGGCCACAAAACTGAGATCCTCCTGTCTCAGCCTCCCAAGTATTGGGATTACAAGCATGCGCCACCATGCCCGGCTCAACTTTTAAAGGGTTCATTTTCCCCACCAGAGTGGATTGGGTCTTCAGCTGGGGAATGACAGGAGAGGATCAAACTGAAAAAGGGACAGGTAGTGTCTCTTGTGCAACGAGGATAACTAGGTAACTGAAGACTTTTGGAAACCTCAATTTAGTTACACACATACCAAATCTATCCCATACACTAAAGTCTCTCAGATCTGAAAATAGGAAGTACTCACTGAAGGGCACATCAATTACTTTAAAAATCAAAGCAGGAAAGAAGTCATCAAATCCTCTCTAGATGGGACTGGGGAGAGGAGTGGTAAAGTATGTATTGACGGGGTCATTATTTTTAAAAAAGTATGCCAAGGAGAATGTGAAAGTTATCAAGAACAAGTAGCAATTTCCATCCTCATTTTAAAACCATCCTTTATACATAGAGGAAGCAGGGGGAAACTTGTGTTCGGTAATTTGAAATTATGGGTTCTTTCAACTATTCATTCCCAACATCTGATTAAAGACTTCCCAAGATGCAACTCCTCTCTAATACTATAGGAATTAGCAATAGCATCAGCTGAAAAATTTCAAAACATGAATTTAAAATTCTCAAAGGAATGGACACCATAACCTGATTTCCTATGCTTTCATCTCCCCTTTCATTCCTTTTTTTTTTCAATTTTATTTAGTTTTGTTGCAAAAACTTGGGTTATTGGTTAAAGCTGGGAACTATCGTGCTACTTCAATGGCAAAAGAGCCTTCTGGGAAAGTCACAAAATTTGGGTCAGGGAAAAACATGAAGTTTACAATAGTCACAGTGTCCCAGGATCCTGAACCTAAAAAAGACTCTTTCATCTATAAAACTCAATTACCTTGAAGTAACATTCTTATTTACTTCCCCATGTAAATTTACTGAGTAATCAGTTCTCACAAGTGTGACCCATGAGAACACATTCAATGCAGAGTTCAATGAATGCATAAGAAAAGGTACTTGCCAAATTATAAATTGGCAAAGGAAAATGACTTGGCAAGCATCCGTTTTCAAGAACCAAACTCTTCAGAAGCTATCAACAAAAATTTTATTCAATCCAGCAAATGTGTCCCTACTTGACATGACCTGAAGGGCTTATTATATTCTTGTTTTCTGACTTATCTACACTCAGAACAGAATATTTGCACTGTTAATAATGTTTATTTTTATAAACAATCCTTTGATATTTGGCAGCTTGAATATGTGAATGATTTCTCATGTAGCCAAAGCTAATTTGACATGTCTGGGAAAGAGATGGTGACATGGTGAAGGAGATAAAGTTACAGAACAGATGGTAGAAGGGTGGAGTTTGTGTGTGTGTATAACATTGTATATAATGGACATATACATGTGTACACAAACACATACACAACTTGGCCATTTGGAAAACACTTCTTTTCCTCTTATTGAATGATTATTGATAGTCAGAGACACTGCAACTCTCATATATCCAATATCAACACCAATGATATCCAGTGTCCCCAATGTTAAAACTTAGGCATTGACAAAGGATTTTCAAAAGCATGGTAACTTCCTAAATTGATAGCTCTAGAGCAGAGTTGAGGCAATCAAGTATTTTAAACCTTATAAAATCTTCTCTCTTTTAGGCTCAACTTTTCATGAAGGTTGACAAGACAAATACTTTGGTACTTGTCAAATCGAGACAAATTGAGATGCTATATCAATTTTCAACAGACTGTCCAAATCACATTTCAGAGTCTCATCCCATCCCCTCTTTGCTTCACACAATAATCAGACTCAGCTCTGCCAACAAGGCATATGTGACAGAGAAATAAAATTGCTGAAAATACTTACCCAAGGAAATCCCTAAGGATGGATACTAAGTCATTCCATAAGATCAAAAATTCCCTGTATCTTCAACACACACATGAGTATTTATGTTAAATACTCATATATTATTTGATTAGAATATTTATCAAGCATCTCCTATCTTCTATTTTTAAGGAAGTACAATAGTTACCATTGGGAACATGTACACACAGGTATATACCCAAGCAGGTACAGCATGACATGTCCCTTTGGAACTGGTGATCAGTTTGCTGAGATCAAATTCATAAAAGTTACTAAGTTAAGCAAAAATACAAGGCAACTAGAGGGACTTGACAAGCCAGAGTTATCAGAAATAGCTTTGTAGGAAATACTGGGTTTGAATTAATGCTTGGATAGGAAGGATATTTGTTTGCTAAGGCTACTAAAAAATATTACACTGTGGGTAAACAACAAACACTTATTTTCTCACAGTTCTGGAGACTAGAAATCTGAGGTCAATGTGAGGCTGAGATTCTTTTTTTTTAAACTTTTTATGTTCATTTATTGGTGCATTGTAAATTGTAATTATACATTTTGATATATGTCAGGGTATGAACATCATACATGCACACATTGCACATTTAGCCCTCCCTTCAATCCCACCCTATTCCCTCCCCCTTCCCTCCCTTTCATGCTCCGGATAGTGATTGAGTCTTATAGGTTTGTGTATGTACATCATGTGCTATAGTGTGTTTCCCTCC
>PVJS01051607.1:0-13918 GCA_004027185.1 Glis glis
ATAAAAAAAATAGGGCCGGGGGTGTAGCTCAGAGGTAGAACGCCCCTGCGTTCAATCCCCGGTACCGCAAAAAAAAAAAACAAAACAAAACAAAACAAAACCTAGGAACTGTCTGCTGTTCCTTATTTTGTCTTAAGGCTTTGTGATTAATTCTCTCTTCCCTTTGGTAATCCATTTTTCTTATCTTAGAGCCTTTTTTTAAAAAAAAGCATCATTTTTTCTGCATTCGCCCTGTTGCTATTTCAAGAAGGAGTTAGAGGACAGCGTGGAAATGAAATATTCCCACAGCACAGTTCTGGGGTCCGGGTGTTTGATGGGAGCTGGCTGTGCGGGCTGGCCATGGTCTTGTTTCCAAGGAGAGCACTTTGTGAAGGTAATAGTGCAGCATTAGTGTCAGGCGGTGGTTCTTGCCCAGGGGCCATGTCGCCCCCCCACCCCCGGGACAGTTGGCAGCATCTGGAGATAATTTTGATTGCTACAATTGGGCCTGGAGGGCACCTGGAGGGTGGAGGCTGGGGCTGCTGCTAAATGCACAGGACATTGGTCCCCAACACAGAACTACCCACCTCCAAATGTCAGTAGTTCCCAGGGTTAGAAACCATGGTATGAGGTGTTGCTATATGTCTTATATCTTTGGAAGTTAATTTCATTTTGGGGTTTTATTTCTCAAATCTAGAGTACCTTCTGGATGTGGTGACGCACGCCTATAATCCCAGTACTTGGGAGGCTGAGACAGGAGGATCACAGGTTCAAGACCAGCCTCAGCAACTTAGTGAGACTCTCAGCAACCTAGCAAGACCCTGTTTCAAAACAAAAAATAAAAAGGGCTTGGGGGTGTAGCTTGGAGGTAGAATGCCCCTGGGTTCAATCCCCAGTACCACAAAACACAAAACAAAACAAATTTAAAAAACCTAGAGTACTTCTAATTATATATATATTACAGTCATCTTAATTAAGACAATAATATAAATAATATTTTTATATCATAATCATGTCATGTTTTCCTCTGATTTCATTAAAAATGACACAGAGTAGCAAATAAAGGCAGCATATAGATCTCTTAATAGCTTTTGATTTTTAAAATAGGCATCTATGCTATTAAAGACTGAAAACAGGGTATAGTAGATATTTGTCATAACTCATGGCTACCTGTCCCCTGCTCGTATTTGGGGGACTTCCTCATTATCTTACTAATGTGGAAGTCACAAGCCACGTGGTCCACATACTTGGCGGTTTGTGGTATGGGATGATTCAAACTCTGCTACTCTGGTGCACGCAAGTGAGACTTACATTCATAAATGACGGACATGAGGAAATAGGGGCCCTGTTTTGGGGGATAGGGCGTCTGGCTCTTGGGAACACACACAGTGATGGCTGCAAGATTGGGGTCCTGCTGCAGAAGCGGCCTTGCTGGAGGTGACAGGAGCAGTGGCAGCTCGTGTGGGAGTGGTGGGTGGAGGTTTCTCCATTGTGGGAGGGTTTTGAGAGCTTGGCCTTGGTGTGGGTCCCCCAGTTATGTGGGCACCTCCCTTGCCTCAGCCAAGGTCAAGAAGATGCACGCAGTCTGCTATAGCACGAGCCTTGCCTGAAGAGGCTTATTTATATTTTATTTTAATTTTATGTATTGATTACCTTTATAATGCAGTTTTGGGGGAAACTTTGTGCTTGTGTGAAAAGGCCTTTTGAATTTATTTCTTTAAGAATTTGGGTAATAGCTGGGCGTGGTGGCACATGCCTGCAATCCCAGTGACTCAGGAGGCTGAGGCAGGAGGATCACAAATTCAAGGTTAGCCTGGGAAACTTAGACCCTGTCTCAAAACAAGAAATAAAAACTGGTGGGGATTTAGCTCAGTGGAAGAATGCCCCTGCAGGTTTCAATTCTCAGTACCGCAAAAAAAAAAAAAAAAAAAGGAATTTGTATAATAAAGAAAACCATGTTCAGAGTTGTGCATATAAATAGTTACTGGGGGTGGATGTAAATGTGACAATCAGTATGGTGCACTCCTGCAATCTCTCTATTCTAATGCCCTGACAGCTTCCTCAAGGTCTTATTTTACTTGAGTGGGTAATGTATGTACAAACCATTAAGTTAAAAAAGAAGTTGTTGAAGAAACAGTCATAATGGGATAGGTAAGTCTGAAAAGAATTGGAAATACATCATCTCAGGGATAATTAGTATGTCTGGGGGTCTGTGACAAAAAGCACTTTCTCAAAACCATCTAAGGAAAATACAGGGGGCTTGCTTCACTTCTGTGTGAGATGCATGCCAGTTCTTACACTATGGGTCACAGGCTGTTCTCTGCCCTAAGTGGCCAGCCCTGCCATGTTGGAGAAGCTTCTAGCGCTGGTGTGTGGCTCAGCCTGAGGAGCCCCGGGGGCACTTGGCTCTCAGGACACACAGAGGACAGGCATGGAAGACTAAAACTCACTTCTAAAGGAGCTTTTGCCCTATTACTGTCTGAACTTATACAAGTTTCAAACAACTGAATTCTTTCCCCTAGTAATTAAAGATGATCTTTGGTGTTTTACTAGGTGTTTGGGCTAACTTCAATGTATCAGCACGAACATCGCTGGTGTCAAACGTTCAGAACCCTTTAATCAAAATGTTCAAATCCTTTTAATCAAAATCCAGTGAATCACTTTGCATGATAGTGGCATATCAAGCCTGGGAAGGATATGTCACTGACAAAGTGACATACTGTCCTGAACATAGAGAGTAAAATGGACAGAATGGGGAAGCTGGACTGAAGAAAAAATGAGGGAGGACCAGAATGAGAGCGCCTGCGAGTTGGAAATGCCATACTAAAGGGGCTAGCCTTGATGTGATGGGCTCTCAAAGGCTTTGGGGGGAATGGGAAGTAATAAAATCCTTTGTTTTCTGTGCGCTCTATAGAGCACTGCCTTGTCTTCATCTGTTCTCAGAGTTCTTCATCTGTGATCTCTCAGTTTTCTGGAGCAACATTAGCACAGGGAAGTCTGAGCACTAGTATGGTTTCATCGGAATGCACTGGCTGGGAGAGGGGCTAGCCTTAACCCTGGTGAAGACCAGAGGGAATAAGGGGCTAGCCTTAACCCTGGTGAAGACCAGAGGGAATAAAATAAAGATCAAACATCGGCTATTGTAATTCTAAGACGTTCGCTTCCTTCCCGCCTCACACAATAGGTGCCACTAAAACCCTTACTTACCGGACTTAATTGGAAACTTGGCAAATGACCAACTCTCTTCTCTGGAGGATGCTCCAATACTGAACTGTTAAATACCAACATTTGAATGTCCTTTAGTTGTTGAGAATGTTGTCTTTTTCTGTTATTTTTATTATATGTCAATGATACTGACCAGAGCAGTGGTCAATGAGACCTGATTACATCCCAAAGTCCTTTTTAAAAAAACTACGTTTCTCTGCTTAAGGTATTTTGAAGTAAAGGAGCACTCTGCTCTTGGGTACACACACTCTGCCGGTGAACATGATGGGGAAAATTACTAAGTAAGGGATTAGGTAGGTACACATTGTAGCTTATTTAGAGCTTTGGAGTTAAAAAAATAGTATCACACTGGTTTTAGCTAAATTGATTGCAACCCAGGGAGAGTAGTTTTAGGGTGGCTGCAGGTGTATAAAATTGATTGATTTTGTGCCAACCTGGACTTTTCTCCTTGTATGAGTGTCTCATTTGAATTTGGAGGGCGCAGTAATATGCTACTTCTTTCCAGTCTAACTGGGATATCTGCACAGAGGAAAAAAACACAGAACTTTCCAGAAAGGGACAATGAAGCTCCATCCTCTAGAAAAAGGAAAGGAGAGGCAGAAACAAGATAGCATCTCTGGGGGGTGGGGAGGTAACAAGGCCTCCCTCCCCTGATGCTGACCAGACCATGGTCCAGGTTAATTTGCATTTCAATGACAATACTACTAAAGATTTTATGAAAATTTTAAACTTTTCAAATGTTTGTTACTTTTGGTATCCTAGCTGAAATCCTGCAATTATTAGTATTTTTTAACACTAAGAAAAGGTGCTGAGGGTGTTTATTCAAGGAGGAAGAGGGTAGGGTTCTAGTCCAGGAACTTAACATTTTGTACTGGGAGAGGCAGGCAGAGATGCAGCTGAGAAAGGGCAGGGAAGGGTGAGCAGGAGTTTTGGGGGACCCAGACTCTGCAGCGTGTGTGTGGAGGGCAACTGGCAAGAGGGAGGGCTGCTTTTTCTGACCCAGGGCAGGAAAAGATGGCGTTGTTTCAAGTGTGGCGTCTACACCAGAGCGAAAGTCACCAACTCTGCAGTTTCCGGAGACCCCGATCATCTGCCTCATCCACCCTACCCTTTGTGGGCAGCCCCAGCTCAGCAAACAAGCAGAGGCAGCTCTTGGATCCAGGCCGGGTTCCTTCTCCGAATACCTCGGACCCACGAAGGCGAAAGAATTCCTAGCTGTTGTCCGGCGCCTAGCTCCGGGCTACACACGCTCTGCACAGCAGGTCCCGCGGGAGCTGTCCGTGGTGCTGAACCCCTCCTGTAGCTTGGCGGGACCCTGTGTCCGCGAAGCGCGCTGCTGCCCAGGCAAAAACCTTAGCGGATCCGCGGAAGGGAAGGCGAGAGCCCAAAGGTGCGCGGCGGGATCCAGGTTCCACATGGCACAGCCCGGTCAGAAACTCTCGGCAACTCCATCAAACGGAGCTGGGACTCTACGCAGGATCCAGAACTGAAAGACCGGTCTGGGCTTTGTCCTCTGCATCTCCTGGTACATCTCAATCCCCGTCCCAATTCCTCCCCTGCCCCTTCCGTCTCGAGACTGCCCCAGGTCGCCCCCACAGCCTGGCGTTCCCGCCTCTCCTCTGTCCTCATCCACCCGCTTCTCCGGAGCGGGTTCTCCAGGGGCGCTGCAAGCTCGCGCACCCCTCGCTTCTCTGGCCCAGGTTTGCCGGGACCTCCCCCTTTCCTGGCTCCATCCTCCCCACACTGCACTCCTCACTAGTTCTCGGAGCTCCGAGTTGGGCAATGCGCGCTCCGCCCATTTTCCATACACGGGAGCGCTGAAGTGGGGGGCGGGGCGGAGGGGAGGCGCTCCGGGTCCCCTCTCAAAAGCTGCTAGCCCACTGGGAACCCCTGGATCCGTTCGGTTGCGCGGAGCAGCAAGAAGCCCCGGCTGGCCGCCGTCGTGCGCGGAGGGTCGCTGGGGACAGCGGGAGTCTGCCCCTCCTTCCCGGGAGCGCTTTCCCGCCGGCCGAGCCCCACTCACAGGTAGGACCTCGCTCCCGGGTCTGAGCTGCGCAGACCGCAAGGGTTATACGCTGAGTAGGGGGCGTTTAAATAACCTGTGCATGTCTAACCATGCTTAGATTTATTTCACAGAAATGGAAGGAATGCACTTTGTGTTGGTTTTGTTGTTATTCTGTGGCTAATTATTCCAAAAGGACGACTCGGGTGATGGGGACGGGCGCGGGTGGTGAGGGCGGGGGCGGACGAAGTGCAGAAAGTGACGGATTTCGATTATCTTTGGACAGGTGGCCATGACTTCACTGCCCGCTGGAAACCCTAGGGTCCCTGACTCGTTCTCTGGGCTGCCGCCGGCGGCCACAGTTCCGGCTAACCAGAGCGCAGAGGCCCCTGCGGGCAATGGGTCAGCCGAGGGCCCGGGCGCTCCAGCCGTCACGCCCTTCCAGAGCCTGCAGCTGGTGCATCAGCTCAAGGGGCTGATCGTGCTGCTCTACAGCGTCGTGGTGGTCGTGGGGCTGGTGGGGAACTGCCTGCTGGTGCTGGTGATCGCGCGGGTGCGCCGGCTGCACAACGTGACCAACTTCCTCATCGGCAACCTGGCCCTGTCGGACGTGCTCATGTGCGCCGCCTGCGTGCCACTCACGCTGGCCTACGCCTTCGAGCCCCGCGGCTGGGTGTTCGGCGGCGCCCTGTGCCACCTAGTCTTCTTCCTGCAGCCGGTCACGGTCTACGTGTCGGTGTTTACGCTCACCACCATCGCGGTGGACCGCTACGTCGTGCTGGTGCACCCGCTGCGCCGGCGCATCTCTCTGCGCTTCAGCGCCTACGCGGTGCTGGCCATCTGGGCGCTGTCCGCGGTGCTGGCGCTGCCGGCCGCCGTGCACACCTACCACGTCGAGCTCAAGCCCCACGACGTGCGCCTCTGCGAGGAGTTCTGGGGCTCCCAGGAGCGCCAGCGCCAGCTCTACGCCTGGGGGCTGCTGCTCGGCACCTACCTGCTCCCCCTGCTGGTCATCCTCTTGTCTTATGTGCGGGTGTCGGTGAAGCTCCGCAACCGCGTGGTGCCGGGCTGCGTGACCCAGAGCCAGGCCGACTGGGACCGCGCGCGGCGCCGCCGCACCTTCTGCCTGCTGGTGGTGGTCGTGGTGGTGTTTGCGGTCTGCTGGCTGCCGCTGCACATCTTCAACCTGCTGCGGGACCTGGATCCGCGCGCCATCGACCCCTATGCCTTCGGGCTGGTGCAGCTGCTCTGCCACTGGCTGGCCATGAGCTCCGCCTGCTACAACCCCTTCATCTATGCCTGGCTGCATGACAGTTTCCGCGAGGAGCTGCGTAAGCTGTTGCTCGCTTGGCCCCGCAAGATCGCGCCCCACGGCCAGAGCATGATGGTCAGCGTGGTCATCTGATGTCACTGTGACAGGCCTGGGCTGGGGAGTTCCGTGTCCCCTGGCCTCCGAGGTCACCAGCTGAGGTGGAACTGGAGGCCTTATTCCCAGCATTAGAGATAAGCCAACAGAGGGCAAAATGTTCAGCCCCGTCCTCTTGGCTAGCTGCCTGCCTTGTTATTGTGTCTTTGTGAAGTGTTAAGTGGGCTTTGGTGTAGAGGAGGCCAGGGAGAGAGGAGAGGATTTCTTCTTCTTCATGTTCTTCAAAGTCAAACAAAGTTCTTTTTTGGGGAGTTCAGAAAAAAAACACCCTTGCTTTCTGTTCTTCTTGCTCAGTGGTAATGGAGAAACAAGGGGTGGGATTTAAAATGACTTCATTGAGGTTGGTAAAGGGTTTTAGCTTGCCTTTTTTAAAGGAACTGGCTGAGATAGAATACCTAATGTAGTTTAGTCAACTTGAACCCTCGAATCTCTAGGATTTTAGATAAATGCATATTACAACTCTATATCTAGGATTTTAGCATTTGCTGAATAAGACCATTAAGCACCAAAAGGGTTTTAGTTTTAAAACCACTTGAGTTTGTAGTCCAAAACCACTTACAAATTACCTTTCAAAAGGAAGGTCTTGCTTTTGTTGTCTCTTCTTCTTACTCCCCAACTACTATTTTTAAAGGATGGGATGAATTAGTCAATAAAGAGACAGCTAAAGAAGAAAAGGTCCAATTCATATAAGGGGACATATACCTAAGGACAGACATGGTGTGTGTGTGTGTGTATGTGTGTGTGTGTGTGTGTGTGTGTGTGTGTGTGTGTATGTGTGTGTATACATCCAGTGTTTGCCACAAAGCAGGCACTCAAATATTTGTTTTTCTGAATTCTCAATGTAAACCGTATGCCACAGCATCCTCTTGCATTCTCTAATTGCTCAATCGCAACAGATCAACAGCTGTCATCCGACTGCTCAGCAGCTGCTCCTTGGAGACACTTAGAACATATCAACCCAGAATACAAGGATGGGGAGAAGTTTACTTAAGGAAGGCATAGAAAAAGAACCCGCCATCCATAAGATTCATAGATCAAACACTAATTACTTCCAGGCTTAAGGAAGCAGGTGAAGACTGGTGGACTTGATTCAAGGCTGATAATCATCATGTTAACTGCCAGAGAGTTCTGCTAATGAGGACAAGTGGCCTGGAACAAGGATCTCCGCAATGAATACTGGAACAGCAACTGGGGCAGTGAAGGCAGGAGCCTTGGGAAATGCTACACAATATCCAGCTGTCACATCAGCGTGTGTGGTATGCATGGCATGAACTAGAGACTGCGGCAAGTCGGTCACCATCTGTAATGTTCTAGTACTTCCCCAGCCCACTAAACAGATGAATCAATGTTTCCCCTCTTCTTGCCTCTTATTCCCAGAAATGAGCTCACTCATTCATTGACGTGCTCTAAGAGGCAAGGAAACAGGGGATGGTACTGGGATGACAAGGGTTAAATCCTATTAGACCAATGTCCACAGGGATGGGAGAGTGAAGATTCATGGTTTACTAGGCAGCCACAGCAGCCTTTAGTAGTTACAGGGTTAGCCTTTTTACAGCATGGGGAAGAGCAGAAAAAGGCCGGCTTGGGAGAAAAGTCAAGGCAGGTTAAGATGGGAGATAGAAGTTACCTCTGGCAATGTCACTAAGCTGACTTTGAGCCTAATCTATGGATTGGAGAACAAGGAACCTGAGTGTTCTAATAATGCCATCCACTATCACAGCATAATGCCACCATGTTATATTCCCTGCCCCGAATGAGCTCATCTCCCAGATATCCCAAGGTCTGGTTCCTGTGCTTTCGGCAGCTCTGTTACTCAGGAGGTTCAAAGCTAGAACATTCTTTTGATGGTTATGTGTGGAGAGTGTAGGGGATAGAGAAGGAGTGAGATAAGTTGGAGAGGGATCTGATTAATTGTGGTCTTTTCCTTGGAAGGTTTAAATCACTGTTTCTCAGCACTGGGTGCTCCTAGAAGCACCCAGGGAGCTTTTAAAAAACATCAGTACCTAGACCCTACCCCTAGAGAGTCTAATTTACTTGAGATGGGGCCTGGGTATCAACACTTTTCAAAGCACTTCAGGTGATTTTAATTGCACCCAAAGTTAAGCAATTAGGAATTATCTTCTTTTCTAATGAACCTTAGGAATAACTGAATGAGGCTTCAATGGTGTCTGCCATAGGTGTTAAGGATTTGGAGTTGAATTTGACAGTGAGATGCATACTATACTTGGAGAACATCTTTTAGTCCCAAACAATACCTAATCTATCATATGGAGGGAAATCCATGTGGACAAATTCTACAGGCATTCATTCAACAGTTTCTGCATAGATTTCCTGGGAGAGGCACTATTTTCTGAGTCCAACCAGGTTAGAATGAACATCACCAACTTTAGATTAATTATATTATAAAGTTATACACCATGAATTATTCCAAGTCCTCATTTTCAGGGTGTTAAAAAATTAAAATGTTCCCTGATTAGCTTAATTGATGTCTACATCCATTGTGAGAAGAAAGTGTCTCCATTAATTATTAGAAAAGCTGCCACTGGCTTTTGTCGTGCCTACAACTTAAAGTCTTAAACATTTACATAGACCTTATGGAGAGCTCAAAGAGGTGGGAGAATTATGCTGGGCTTATAAACATCTTTACAGATTACCAAAATTGGCAATTGAACAGCGACTAATTGTTACCCCATGTGACATCTATTTGGGACTAACTGGCTTGTAAAAAAAAACTTCTTAGAGATGAGTTCCAGAGAAATCCACATAGGATTGTATATAGAAAATTGTATTCCATAATTCATTTTGGTTAATATCAAGCCCCTGAGATGTGCAGCCAGGCCTGTTCCTGCAGGGAGTCAGACAGGAGCAATTTGGGCACCGAGCCAGCCTGGGACTTGGCAGCAGCCTTGCCCAAGTCTGACAGGAGGTTCTGTAATCCTCTTCACAAGCATTGTCACCGGGTCTGGCTTTTGGCAGCCAATCAATAGATTTATCTCACTAAATCGGCAGAGAAGCGTTTCAATACGTGTTGGCAACTGTTAACCTGGAAAAAAGCAACTGTGAGAGATGTTAAGTTAACCACTTTCCAGTTGATGTAACCTTTTTGATTTTTTGTTCTTGTGGATTGTCAGGCTGCTCTTTTAGCCCGGTAGTTAATTTCCATGTTTATTTTCTCAGAGGCTGATCAACTATCTCTGTCCCGTGGTTTGCATGCCTGAACATGCAGTAGTCTTTCAAATGCACGGCCAGGCAGTGACCTCAGGGGGACCAGGGCATGAGTGTGGCTTGATCCAGAAGTGACCCAGGGGTCATCCCTCACAGAAGAGAGGTCAGAATCACCTTTGTTCCCCATGCAGGTCCTTGATGGCTTTACCTCCATGTGTTGCTGTCTTTCCTAAGTGTGTAAGATACCTGTGTTGCTGAGTTACTGTGTGAAGCCCCTTGGTCTGAGTCCTACTGTGTTTGGCACATTGTGGGTGCTCAATAAATATTAAATCAGTTGTACAGTCTCCAGCTGTGGGATTAATAAGCCATGCCCCTTATACCCATAGAGTGATTACACAACCTAACTATGGCCAAGGTCAAAGCAAGGACAAACCAGACCAAGGGAAACATACTATTCAGCCTAGATTTGTCAGTTCCAACTAACACCAGAGATGACTACTATTCATGTTGGGTCTTCTGTGACCCCCTGTCCCCAATCTGAATAATGTCAGCATTTCAATATATAGCACCACGTTCTATGCTCCCCTAGGCTGCACATTCCTAAATCCACAGGTCCATCAAAATGAAAGTAGAGAATTTCATGCTTAATTTCTATACCACCATGAATCTGGATAATTATTTAAAGGTTGGCATTTTATCACCCATTTTCCACACACAATTTGGGAAATTCTAAAAACATCTAAATGTGGGTCTATAAATAAGATATATAAGATTTCAAAACATTCATGATAGATTCAAACAAGATTTTCTAGTACATGTAAAATGTACTAGAAATTTTCTAGTACACTTAAAATGGATTTATGGATACCTTTTCAAGGGACTCATTTATCTTGCAACATGAGATAAACTAGTATAAAGATGTTGGGAAGGTAAAATATTTGGGTTGGATAGGAGTTACAGTCTTTTTTTTTTTTTTTTTGCGGTACCGGGGATTGAACCCAGGGGCATTCTACCTCCGCGCTATACCCCCAGCCCTATTTTTTTCATACTTTATTTTGAAACCGGGTCTCACGAAGTTGCGGAGGGCCTCACTAGGTAAAGAGAGAGAGAGAGAGAGAGAGAGAGAGAGAGAGAGAGAGAGAGCTGAGGCTGGCCGCAAACCCGGATCCTCCGGTCTCTGCCTCCCAAAGTACTGGGATTACAAGCGTGCGCCACCACACCCGGCAGGAATTACAGTCTTGATTTAGTAAAAGACGGTAGTTTCCCAATCAGTATTTGGAAGCAGCGAGTCTTAGTTTGACAGCCAAATTTATGCACTTCTAACAGATTTTTTGAACTGTTCTTCTCTGCTTTCGAACACACTTCCTCTCATTTCTCTCTTTATTCCTCTATTCTGCCTCTTTTCCTGCTATCTTTCTATAGTATCTATAAAATACCTCCTCTCTGAATCCCCTTCCATCCCAGTGGAGGGGATGTGATGGGATCCAGTCATCCATCTTCTGGCTGGTCCTTGTCAGGTGAATGATGGAGAGAAGCCCTGGCTAATCCCACTGCAGAAGTCCAGCTGTGCCAGGGGTGCTGAGGGCTGCAGCTCATTGTATCTCTTGCCCACTGTGGGGTTGGGAGCTCACACGACTAGTCATTTCCCAGCCAAGCTCCAGGCCAAGGTAGATAACAGAAGTTTGTCCAGAATCTCCATGGGACCTTTAAACTGATAAATCTCACCAAGAGCTTTCAAAAGGGGCCTAACAATAAAAGGTCAAATGTGTTTTCTTTAGATGTTTGGTGTTGGAATAGAGAAACCCGAGCCAGAAAAAACAAAGGCCTCCGCTTTTAGGGTTCCCTCCCTCCCTCCTTCCTTCTTTCCATCCCTGGCTCTCACGAATCCTCTCCTTGACTTGCTGATGACTAAATCCCCTGGTCCCAGAGCCCATCTCTTCCTGGAATGACATCCAATGACAAATGGAAAGCTATACTGCCACCACTCCCCCAGTCCCTCAGTTATTGCCGGGAAATGAAAAAAAAAATCATTTTGAGCTGCAAAAACTGCATGAAGATTTCAGTTTGAGCTCTGGGTTAGAAGTCACCCTCTGAAGCCAAGCGTGGTGGCACACGCTTGTAATCCCAGTACTTGGGAGGCTGAGACAGGAGGATCACAGGTTCGCGGCCAGCCTCAGCTACTTAGCGAGGCCCTCTGCAACTTTGTGAGACCCTGTTTCAAAATAAAGAATAAAAATAGGACTGGGGGTGTAGCTTGGAGGTAGAATGCCCCTGGGGTCAATCCCTAGTAACACACACACACACACACACACGCACACACACACACACACACACACAAAAGTCACCCTCTGCTCTCCCTCCTAGGAGGTGGATAGGAAGTGCAGTGCTGCAGCACAATGTGCCCCAGGGGTGTTCAAATATTGAGGCCTGGCAATGGCCAGGGTGCTTCCAAGCAGGCTCCTGTGAGCGGACTGTCCAGAGCCACTGTCCTTTGCAGGGCAGTTGCTGTGGGCACACTGGCCTCCTTTCAGAAAGAAGACCCAAGACTGGTGGCAGGTGGAAGTCTGGTGCACTTGTCAGAGCTGGCAATGGCTGTAACTCTTTCCTAAGGGCAGGCCTCTATTCATCCCCACTTCTTGCCCACACAGACTCCTCCAGCAAACCCCTTTTTTTCTCTATATAATATAATTACAAAGCTTGGGGGCACTCACACACTTATAGAATACACACCCACATTATGCTTGGGAGGAGTGTGTGTTCTAAAAGTTTAGCGTGAGGCTGACACTGAGCAGTTAGTTTCTCACGCAGCGGCACCAAAGCAAAATGGCTTGTTCTGATGGTGCCAACCTCTACCTGACCTAGCCACCAGGAATTGGGTTCCATCTGGGGTGCCCGTGGCCTGACGTTGTCTGTGGCAAAGGAAGTGTCTGGATTTTGAGCTAAGGAAGATCACAGGCTTGGAGGAGTGCTGCGCAGAGACCCGGAGTCCTCCTGGGGCAGGTGCTGTGCCAGCCCTCTAGTACTACCACTACAGGCTCCTACCCAGCAAGTAATGATGGGACAAACGCCCCAAGCTCTGAAATTATAGACATAAAGAAAGCGTTGCCGGAGGAGTCTGGGGTGGGAAGGGAATGGGAATCAAAGTCTTGTCCTTAAGGTACAACTGCTGGGGCCCCTGGCCCCTTCTGGGCGCAGCAAGCGGCTCATCCCCCACCGTGCTCTTCCGCGAGCCCTGGGCAACTTTCTTTGCATCGGCAGCAGCCGCAGCGCCGGCCTTAGCATGATGTGTCAGCAGCGTGAGTGACTTCTCTGGCTTTGAGGGATGTGATCCTGTGTCCTCCGCCTGCCACTGCCTAGCGGTCCCTCGGCTGTGATCCTGTGCCACGCTGCTGGGATCTGGCGCCTCCCTCTGCTGCCTCGTGGTCTTCACGCAGCCGGCGGTCCGTGTCTGTGCTTGCCATCCTGGCTGTGGGTCGCTTTATGAATTCCTGGCTGCCTGGCGACATCTCTGTCGCTGCCCTGGTGGTGGACAGACGTGCCAGACCTGCGGCAAGGCGCGCCACGGTGCGCGCGGAGGTCTCGGCGCTGCGGAATCTCTCCCGGCTCCCGCCCCTCTCTGAGCGCAGCGCGGCGCAGTGCAGCCACCGCCGCCGCCAGGCGGAGCCCAGTGCCGCTTGCTGGAGCCTCGGGGTGTGTGCTGCTATCAACTCCCGCCCCTAGCGCCCAGTTCACCTCTTCCAAGGTCTGGACGTGAGTCTCATCCCCAGCGCTCTCAGCGTCCTGCAACTGTTCTGTCCCTGGAGCCGCGGACACCAGCGCCACCCAGGATACTCCCAGTTCTTGTCGGACTCCACTCCCCCCACCCGGACAGGGGATCGAAACCAGAGGCACTCCACCACTGGGCTACACCCACAGTCCTTTTTATTTCTTTCTTTATTTTTTATTTTTTTGCGGTACCGGGGATTGAACGCAGGGGCGTTCTACCTCCGCGCTACGTCCCCGGCCCTATTTTTTATCCTTTATTTTGAAACCGAGTCTCACAAAGTTGCGGAGGGCCTAAGGGGGGGGGGAGAGAGAGAGAGAGAGAGAGAGAGAGAGAGAGAGAGAGAGCTGAGGCTGGC
>PVJS01051608.1:0-13916 GCA_004027185.1 Glis glis
CCTCTGGGTTCAATCCTTAGTAACACACACACACACACACACACACACACACACACACACACACCACTAATTTGAATAATTTAAAAATATAGATAACTTGTTACCAAAAGCGCAACTATTAAACATCTACTGTCAAAATTCATTTTGATATCAAATAGCCTTAAAACTACTCTGTAACACATACCTACTGTGTAGAGTAAGATTTGAATGTCCTAAGATCAAAACCTGTGGAGTTGCGAATAATACAAAGTGACTGGCAAGGTCTTCAACGTTCTCCTTGCTCATGGCCCATCCGTGCACTTCCCTCTAGCTAGTGTCCCGAGTCCTCTAAGCCTCCCTGGATTATTCCTACTCAGTAATCACTCCCAAGGATAGCCATGCTACTGCTTTTCATTCAAAGCCAGTGTAAAGTACATTTAAGCAGAGATGTCGAGAGTGAAAAATTCCACTGCTACGTTTCACAGTTCGGGGTCACATTATCAACAATAGATTGAACGTAATACTACTTCTATTACCAGACTGCTAGATGATTATTATTAAGAATAAATTATGAATAAATAATACCTCGCAGATATTAGGAGTCATAAATATTTTAATAAATGATTAATTTATATTTAATTATGATTATATTTACCTTGTAATTATAATGATTTCAGCATTATGGTATACTACAATCTCTTCAAATGTCAATTTTGAGAGTCATAGAGTTCCATAAAACAATCTTATTTCCTGCTATAAGTGTAACCTGTAATAGACTTCAAACTCAAGGATGGGAAAATTATAAAGTCTGATGGTCATATCTTCTCCCATCTATTTGTACTTCTATGAAAACTTTTCAGATAGTAATATACAAAGTTAGATACACAATGAAAATAAACAAAAGCGAGCCCCTTTTTTCACTTTGCATTTTTATCTTTGGAGTATCCATTTGGTCACTGTAGCATTATAAGCTGTGAACAACATACCACTTAGACATTACACTGTGTTGTTTAGAAGAAATACCGTGAGAGCAGTATCTTGCATTTCAAGTCTTTAAAGGTCCAGACATCACTCTTTGGTTCTCCCTGGAGGAGTTTAAATGTATCAGTTTCATTGTTGTGCGATTGATTGCAACCAGCTGATCAATCTTCTATCCCAAGGAAATCAATCATGGTGACAGTTGCCACTATGGCCTCCTCCCTGTATTTTCCAAGCATGGAGGAGGACAAGTGAGCACCCGCCTCCTAGATTTTAAATTGAAAATATTACCCACGCAAACCAGGATTCCTTATACTATGGCAGAATACAACCTTCTGGAAGAGACCAAGAATTGCCTAACGAACATGTCCATACTCTGAGCAGGGTGTTTTCCTTTAAAAAATAAATTCCTCAAAGAATTTGTAAATAGAATTCAACGATATTTACAATTTAATCATCAATAAATGACGTTCAAAATGTTTATTGCACATTGTTTTATCACATAAATAGAAATAAAAGAGCACTCGTTCCAAATATTTATAGAACTACTTTTTGTAACAAAAGAAGCTATTAATTTTTCTTTCCATAGTCAAAATAATGTTCCAAATAAAATATTCATTTATGGAGCTACTCAAACAAAAGCAAAACCACAGATATTAAGCCTATTCATTCTTCCTGTAGGATATTACTGAAAAAAATCGACAAAGAAAGCATTACATAATGGTCAAAAACATTACAAATGATCACTTGAAAGGGTGTAAAGTTGTGTGAGAATTTCAATGGCAACATGTTTGTTCTATGTGTTTACTAATGTAAAGGCTCTCATAAGGTAAAGTTTCATGCCTCTGCATTTCAAAGATGGATAGTGGCAGATGTTGTGAAATCTCCGTTTGAAGGTATTACCAATGATACAATTTCTCTTTAAACTACAAATTTCTATACTTGATTGAACTCTTGGGGTATTTTGTATCTGCCTCTCAGCTGGTTTTCTCTCTATTGTTTGGAACACCATAAGGTTCACATTAGGTTATCTGAGAGGGTAGTCCTTGTTTCTAATATTCTATGAGTAGGGTTGTTTGGGGAAAAAAATCAGTGAAGCATTCCTTTTAATTCGAGTCTCTTTTTTCTACATTAAAAAAGACAAAGTTATTTCTTACTTTGCGATAGAGCCCAGTTACTTGCCCTGCAACACAGTGAATAGAGACCTATCTTCTTGTGTGTGTGTGTGTGTGTGTGTGTGTGGTGCTGAGGATTGAACCCAGGAGCATTCTACCTCTGAGCTAAACCCCCAGCGCTTTTTAAATGTTTTTATTTTGAAACAGGGTCTCGCTAAGTAGCTGAGGCTGGCCTCAAACCTGTGATCCTCTTGCTTCAGCCTCCCAAGTACTGGGATTACAGACATGCGCCACCACGCCTGGCCCAGATCTATCTTCTTACTCTTCTGTCTCAGGAAAGTTTCATATCTCATATCTCATTCGTAGGCCCCAATTCAGCTTCCTTCTTTCTGTTTTGTAATTATACTTTCCCTTGGACAATCTCAACTTTCTTCAATTGCAAAAGAAGAAGAAGAAGAAGAAGAAGAAGAAGAAGAAGAAGAAGAAGAGGAGGAGGAGAAGAAGAAGAAAAAGAAGAAAAAGAAGAAAAAGAAGAAGAAGAAGGAGCTATGCCACTCTTTTTTTAAAATGCAAGTTTGCCTTGTATGATGTCTTCGCTCTTCAGGTGTTCAGGGGCCACTGTGAGTTAGCATCCTAATTTTCCTTCCTATGCCTGACCCCTTGAGATGGTTCAGTAAGGTGTCCCCAATCTCTAAAAGTTCTGGGATGACCCCTAGAATTTGGATCTTGCCCTTATTTTGCCAGAACACTGATTAAACACACACATGTAACACTCATACAGAGAGTAGAAGTTGGACTTGTGTTTGCTTCCAGACTCTGAAATAATTGAGCTCATTTTCAAAATAAATAATCTCCTTTCAATTTGGTCTTTATCTTACACATCCATTCAGAGATGTCAGCAGCTAACGATGTCAGCACATTGTCAACAGAGTGCTTGCTCTCTTCCTATTTCTCTCTGTTTAGCCAGAAGTTTTCAAAGTTTGAAGTGCTTTAGAAATCGAGGGGGTAGAATCATCTACTATAACTGGCAGAATCAAACAGAGATTGATTTGTAACTCTCTTGCTGTGTATTTGAAGAGACAGATTTCCAACCGTTTACTTACAACTCTGTTTCTAGCTCCTATCAATTTTCAGATGTCTATATCTTTGATTTAAAGCTTTATGGAGTTGGCTCAGTACATTTACAGATTTAAAGGGACCAGGATATATATATATATATATATATATATATATATATATATTACACGAAAAGTTTAAAAATTTCAATGGGACTATGTGGAAAGTTAGTAGAGATTTCTTATAACTTAGAATTCGTTCTTTAAAATAATTTTAAAAATAATTGAACCCAGGGGCATTCTACCTCTGAGCTACACCCCCAGCCCTATTTTTATTTTGAAACAGGGTCTCGCTAGGTTGATGAGAGTCTTACCACTTGCTGAGACTGTCCTTGAACCTGCAATCCTCCTGTCAACCTCCCAAGTACTAGGATTACAGGTGTGCGCCACCATGCCCGGCTACCCCCAGCCCTTTCAAAAAATCTTAGTTTAAAATAGGGTCTCGCTAAATTGCCCAGGCTGGCCTTGAACCTGAGATTCTCCTGTCTCAGCCTCCCAAGTACTGGGACTACAAGAGTGCACCACTGTGCCTGGCTACAATTCACTTTAAAAAATGTTTATTTTTGGTGTACAGGGGATTGAATCCAGGGCTGCTTATGCATGCTAGGCAAGCACTCTGCCACTGAGCTACATCCAAGTCCTTTGTATTTTATTTTGAGACAGGGTCTCGCTAAGTTGCCCAGGGTTGGCTTGAAGTTGTCATCCTCCTACCTCAGCCTCCCCAGTAGCTGGGACTACAGGCATGTGCCACCATGCACAGCTCACTTTTTTTTAATTAGTGAAGGATACTAAGAGTATTTTACCAAAAGGACTTCAGCTATCTGATCACACCAAATGTTAAAGGGAAACCCCTACAGCAATGTTTGCAAGTGTTCTGTGTACAAAAGTGAAATATGGAGAAAATACTCTCAGATTTAAATTTGTTTTTTGTGATAGCACTCATTTATGATCCAACATCTATTACAGCCCCTGTTTTTCTTACTTCTAGTTTTACTATTCTTTATAAAATCTTGAATTCTTTCTGTCTTATCTTGCATCATGACTACCAATATCAATACCAAAAGCAAACATTTGTCAGAGGTAGATTTCCAGCTGGATTTAAATATACCCTGGCACTTTTGTCCCCCCCCCAAGCCTCTGTTCTTTAACAAGTGACAAAGGTAAAATAACTAAGAATCGCCTTCAACATTGTTTGCATTTGCTCTTCTATGTTGTATGCACTATACTAAGAAGCCTCCGGATTTATTTACGGATAGAGATGAATTTTCTTTTATCATACCACAATTTTTACATACAAAATAAATATTAGACAAGTAAAAATAAGATCTCCTGCTCCTCAGATTGCTTTTAGGCTAGATCTATCTCCAACTTCTCCGGTTAATGGAGGGGAGTATCCATGCATATCAAGAGTGATGTATAATCCATTTTGATGGTTTAGGGCCACTTCCCCACTCCCTGCAATAGAAAAAGCTGTCAAGGGAAATGGGCCTGCAGCCTTGAACCAGCTGGATTCACAGAAGACAGCTCAGCTTCTTTGACTTGGTAGAGCTCCTTGCTGTTCAGTTGCTATAACTCCACTCCAGAGAGCACGATGTCTCCTGTTAGGTGAGTATCATGGGGAACAAGAGCAAAATTCCTGAGATGGGAACTGGCCTCAGATGTCAGAAGGGATAAAGGAGACCAGTGCGGGACGTTCATGCATCCCAGCTAGGTGGCTATAACCTCAGTCACCCGGAGCATAATTGCAGTTTCCACTACCTTCTTCTGGCCATGTCCCCTATCACTCTGGGTTGCATCACTATGACAGGCAATGAAAATATGGTCCCAATACAATTAGGAAATAAAGCATACTTGCGAGTGAAAAATTCAATTCACATTTAGATAGAAAATACTTGTTAGTGTGACTTACCTGCAAGAAATGTTCTTTGATAGAGAAGCACATCATCCCAACCTGACTACAGATATATCACATAGGTGATAAAAGTAATCACCATAAAAGTTGAGTAGGAAAGGCACTTTAAAGATCATTTATAGGGGGGACGTGGTTGCCCACACCTGTTATCCCAGTACTTGGGAGGTTGAGACAGGAGGACTACAGGATTGAGGCCAGCCTCAGCAACATAGCAAGAACTCATCTCAAAAATAAATAAATAAATTAATTAATTAATTAATTTTTCTTTTGATAGAATTTTCATGATATCAAAATCCTACTGTTTGGGAGGCTGAGACAGTTGAGGCAGGAGGATCACAGGTTCGCAGCCAATCTCAGCAACTTAGCCGGGCCCTCTGCAACTTAGTGGAGATCCTGTTTCAAAATAAAAAATAAAATAAGGCTGGGGATCTAGCTCATAGGTAGAATGCTCCTGAGTTCAATCCCTAGTTACTCCCCCCCAAAATACTATATATTTTATGTTCAGGTATGTAACAAAGGTTCAGACATCCCAGACAGAATAATCCATAGATGCCATGCACTAACATGGCTAAATGAGACATTTAATGATAGAAACGCCCTGAAGCAGAATGAATTTCAAGCATTTGAACAATGGCAGTTACACCATCTGCTCCAGATAGAAATTTGCTATCCTGACAGTAACAACACACAAATAGGCAATACAGCTCCAGCAAGCTAGCATGGGTAAATGCAGGAAGGGAGGAAGAAGCATTTCTTACATAAATTGCTTTTTCTGTTGAATACCGCATTCTATACTAAATAACACTTCATTCAACTATAGGCAGATGTTTGCAGCAAAGAGAATTCAGTCTTTATAACAAAAAAGGTTTTATATTATGAGATTATCTAAATGATCATATTTTTTCATCTCAAAGTTCCAAATGAAATTAAAGTAGACCAGCAGAAAAAAAAGAAAGAAAAGTAATTACAAGGGAAACAAAATAGCATGTTGCCCTTAGGAAAAATGCTGAGAAAAAGACATTATGTTGACAGATTCTCACCTACCCACATGGACCTCTAAGACAAGCCCCAAGATTATATTATTTTAAGAAATCAAGTTTTAAAAATCTATTTAAAAGACTGCCTTCTCACAACTTGTTATCAGTGGAAGATTTGTGTGTATGTCTGGGGGTAGGGAATATTCAAATAGTATATATTCTCTACTAAAAGAATAAAGTGAAAATAATAAAACTGTATCATCATGACACATTTATTCAAAAGGTTAGTAGGTCATGTGCACGCTACACCTCGACACACATATATATGCATATGTATGTATGTATGTATTTGTGGTACTGGGGATGGAACCCAGGGCTATTTTACCTCTGAGTTACACCCCCAGCCCTATTTTATTTTTTTTTATTTTGAATCAGGGTCTCATTAAGCTTAGGAGGACCTCGCTAAGTTGCTGAGGCTGTCCTTGAATCTGCGATGCTCCTATCTCAGTCTCCCAAGTATTGGGATTACACACATACACCACCACGCCCAGCTTACCTTGCTATATTTCTAAGAAGATATTTATTTTCATTTCAAAAGGACAGAAGTCTCAGAACCTCAAGACAGGGAGGTTTATATGAAGGCACATGGCCCCTCTCTTCCCCCATTTCATATCACCCAAGTACTTGACATTGAAATTCCTTTTACCCTTGGTTCAGGAGTATTCATAAAGGTGATAGTTGAAAGAACAATAATTAAAAATATATATCCTGAGATACTATATATAAAAGTCATTATAGTTTATCCTTGCCAATCGTCAGGAAAACTGTGTCATTTTCTACTGGGTTTTTATATATCAATCAATAAGGATTTAATTATTTAGATATGTAATTTTTCACTGATATATTTCATCTCAGTTGTCCAAAAATACTAAGATCATAATCTTACTATTAAAGATGCAAGTTGTATACATTTTTTTTACAATGTTGACCTATTTATCATAGCATAAATATGCCCCTTGGGGTTAGAACTAAGAGCCCTGTGTCCTTTCTGGTACAGGACCCCAAAATCCATTTCCTAGTTAGGCAAGTTTACCATCCATAATGTTAACACAAGGAAAATGTGAGCTTTCCTTTCAACATGATTATTTTATTTAAACAACTTATCATGAACTCATCTTTCACAAACTAATCTTTTCTAGACTAAGTGAGTTTTCAGTTCAAATTTTATTTACCATGTAAAACAATGCCTCATTTTATTTTATATGGTGTTGAAACCATGACACTCAATTTTCTAGAGCTTTTCTCTGGTTCTTATTACAAAATTGATGACTGACTTCATAAATAACTTACATGCATTTATCCATCGATAAATCAGTAATTTGGGGAAGGGAAGGAGCATTCTTCCTCTAAGATACATTCCCAGGCTCCCCCCTCTTTTTTTTTTTTAAATGGGATCTCACTAGGTTACTAAGGGCCTCACTAAGCTGCTGAGGCTGGCCTGGACCCTGAGATCCTCCTGGCTCAGCCTCCCAAGTACTGGGATTACGGGTGTGGGCAGCCACACCTGACTCATCAATAATTATTTATTGAGCTTCTACTTTATGCAAGACACTGGACTGGGTGCTGCAATAAGTACTAAGATGTATGAGAAGACTGGCTTTCTGTTTTCAAAGAGTTTACCAATTAGATAATAAGATGAATACAAAATATGATAAATCAATAATTGCCAAACGATGTGGTAGAGGAGACATTAGTGGGGACTTGCGAATTTAAAGGTATCTTGAAGTAAGGAAGGGACCAGGAATGGACCTTTAGTGTAATTCTAACTTGTAAGTAAGAGTTGGAAGGGGAATTTTGTTAGCAACAGTATAAGCCTACTGTTTATATACAGGGGGTAAAGAGTCTGGGGAAGGCTCCTTTGTTGAGAAGCTAGTAGGAATGTGGGGAAAATACAATACATGGGAGCCAACATCTGAAATATAATTTTATTTTCATCACATCAAAAGGAAAAACACACTTTTATCTCTGTCCTACTAATATTTAATGAGCAATTTGTCAGGATACTTAAAGGGGTTTATATTTTCATGTAATCACCATGATCTTAGATCATTTCAGTAGTGTCAAATATGTTATGGATGATCAAACTGAATTTAACAGGGGTTAATAGAAATTGCTAAGAGCTTTGCAGCTAGTAATGAGGATAATAATGTAATAGCATGGATAGCATGAGTACTTGCTATTTATCTGGTATGGACATAGTGATTTTTTTTTTGGTACTGGGGATTGAGCCCAAGGGCATTTTACCTCTGAGCTATACCCCATACCTTTTTACTTTTTATTTGGAGACAGGGTCTCACTGAGTTGCTGAGGCTGGTCCCAAACCTGCAATCCTACTGTCTCAGCCTCCCAATTACTGGGATTACAGACGTGTGCCACCACGCCCAGCTGGACATAAAATGACTGTTTTATCTAGTAATAGAAGCCACTGAGCTGCTTGACTTGTCTCTCCACCGCCTCGCTGTTTTTAGGCAGGGCCACAGGCCCCAGCAGATGTACCCACCCGCATGCAGGAGTAGCCCACGGTGTGACTCTCCCAGCTTTCGGAGGGATTTGCTTTTGCACTGCTCGATGCCCATTTGGTCAAGTGGGAGCCCAAAGGGTCACTTGCCAGTGCTGTAGAGAGAGGAGCTGGGGTCTAGGCAAGCGTGCACATATGCACGCCTGGCGGAGGGGTGGATAGGAGACTGGAAACATCTCAGAATTCACTTCTGTATTCACTCAGCATGGCAACTACACAGATGGGTCCACTTCAGGGAAAGGGAACGTGAGGTGAGAATCAGGTAGGTCTGGGTTCCCCATCTCAGCTCTGTCCCAGAGGAGTGGTGGGACCTGGGGACATTCACTCCAGCCCTCTTGGCCTCTGTTTGCTCCTATGTCAAATGGGATCAATAATAACTACTTCGCTGACTGTCGTGAGAATTAGAAGAAAAGCTTGCAGAGAGCAGTCCAGTACCTGACATGAGCTGTTGTTCAATAAATAATAGCTATTGTCATAATGAAACTGCACCCTCTGTGTCACCGGCAATTCTCTTTCTCTTTTTTAAATTGCTATTGGTTTGAGTTTTCTGTCATATGTGGAAGCTAAAGAGAAAGAAGGGAAAAAAAGGGAAGAATTTCGTGAAAATAGAAGAGAGACCAGTAGAGTAGAGAAGGGAAGCCAGGGGAGCAAAGAGGGGAGAGTAATCGGGAGGTACAGAGGAATGAGACTGACCAAATTATGTTATATGCATGTACTGATATGTTAAAATGAATCCCACTATTATGTATAATTGTAATGCACTAATAAAAATTAATTAAAAGCAAAACAAATTACCATTCATGAGGAATCTGGTTAAATTTGGGGGGATTATATTTAATTAATTAATTTATTTATTTTTGGTGGTACTGGGGATTGGACCCAAGGGTGTTCTACCTCTGAGATACATGCCCAGCCCTATTTTATTTTTTAATTTTGAAACAGGATCTCATTAAGTTGCTGAGGGCTTGCTAAGTTGCTTAGGCTGGCCTCAAACCTGCAATCCTCCTGTCTTAGCCTCCCAAGTGAAGTAGGAGACTCAGAGCCTTAGAAATATTATTAGGAATTTAGATTTAAGAAGAAGTAAAAATTCCCCAAACCCCTTTCCCCCAGTTGCCCACACAGCCAGCAGGCACTTCCAAGAGTAAAGGAACTGTTTCCTAGGCAACCTAGAGTCACGACCCAGGGGCTCTCCCTAATGTAAACAAGAGGGGGCCAGTTAAAGGACTGGAGAGAGCTGGGGGATGGTATGTAACTTGACTGCTCTCCTACCTCCTGTATCTTGCTCTGCTAAGGGTAATAAATATCACGCATACTCCTCCCCTCTCCAGAGTGGGGGGGGGCGAGGGTATAAAAGTCGGTAAATCCTTTGTTCAATGACTCAGGCTCGTGGCATTGGTCACCTGGGTCATTCGCTGGTGAAACAAAAGAAACTTGTTCCATATTCTGGCCTCTGGATATCTTTTGTCCTGGGCTCAGGGGGTAAATTGAGGCTCCTGCAACACAAGTACTGGGATTACAGGTGTGCACCACCACGCCTGGCTAGGGGATTATTTTTTAGTTAATAAATCTATGTTTTTCTACTCTTCTTATAATTTCCCCTTACAAAAGCAAAATTGCTTCATACCTAATTGTTTGCATGGGCTTAAATGTGGAAGGACTATTCACAATTATCTAACTGAAGGAAACACATCAGGCTGGCCCCAATTTGTTAGTTAGAGCTGACTGCATTTTGTAAAGTTTCCACTTACTAGAAAACTTTAAGATGCCTGGTTCCACATACCAGGAGTAGAGCGAGAAATCCCAAAAGCTAGATAAGAGTGAAAAAAAAAAAGAGAAAAAAACGCCTGGTCGTAAAGATAAACGTCAGTATATCCTACACAGTCAGCTCAGCAACCCAAGCACATCAGCATTCTCCCCGGACTGCATACTTTAGGATACCCAATCAGTTCAAAGGTCGCTTGCTTTGCGCAGGCTTTAACTGAGTGAAATATATATAAGCCCAGGCTTGTCTTTGTTCGGGGCGCAGACTCCATTTTGGCTACAGGGGTCTGTATGCCCGGCCGGCCGTATTAATTTTTTTTTTACTAAAAGGTCTTCAATAAAGTTTTTTTTGTAATTCTCCACTCTGCTGGTGGTCTCCAATTATTCCCAATCCTCGGACCTAACACTAACATTTCCTGATAAGAATTAGTGGATCATTGTCCTTGAATCATGTGAAAGGCAATGACATGTCTTTCCTGTGCCTCGGGAGGAAACTCACATTCTCCCAAGTGGACACACCACAAAACAATCCATGGGATGCACTTCCCATTTTTTCCCCTTGGTTATCTTTTTTTTTGGGGGGGGGGTACCAGGGATTGAACCCAGGGGCATTCTACCTCTGAGTTACACCCCACCCCTATATTATTTTATTTTATTTTTATTTATTTTAAAACATAGTCTCACTACGTTGCTGAGGCTGTCCTTGAACCTGTGATCCTCTTGTCTCAGCCTTTTCCACATTACTAAGATTACAGGCGTGCACCACCATGCCAAACTTCCCTTGGTTAGGACTGAAAATATGCCCCCTCAGGCAGATACTGGTAAATAATCATTACTTCTTGCCTCCATTTTTTGTTTCATTAGGTCAGCAAATATTCATTGACAAAATTTTATGAACCAAGTACTAAAGCCAGGTGTGGTGGCACATGCTTGTAATCCCAGTACTTGGGAGGCTGAGACAGGAGGATTGCAGGTACGAGGCCAGCCTCAGCAATGCAGAGAGACCCTATTTCAAAATATAAAAATAAAAAGGGCTGGGGGTGTAGCTCAGAAGTAGAATACCCCTGTGTTCAATCCCCAGCACCAAAAACAAAGAAAAAAATGAACCAAGCACTACTCTAAAAGACAGGCATTCCCAATTAAACAAGCCTGTCTCTATATTCCTCTACTTCTGCCCTAGCCTGGTATGCTACCTGCTTGGATGCTCAGCCATCTTTGAATTCTTAGAGTCTGGCCTCAGGTACATAGAACAGCATGTGAATCACCATTATCATCTCACCACCCATGGCTCCTTTAATATAATTACTTAATTTTTTTTTTTGCGGTACCGGGGATTGAACCCAGGGGTATTCTACCTCCGCGCTACACCCCCAGCCCTCTTTTTTTGTACTTTTATTTTGAAACTGGGTCTCACGAAGTTGCGGAGGACCTCACTAAGTAGAGAAAGAGAGAGAGACAGGGAGAGAGAGAGAGACAGGGAGAGAGAGAGAGCGAGCTGAGGCTGGCCGCAAACCTGGATCCTCCGGTCTCTGCCTCCCAAAGTACTGGGATTACAAGCGTGCGCCACCACACCCAGCGCTAATATAATTACTTAATTATTTAAAAATTAAAATAATACATTGTATATGCATTGTGAATATCCAATTATAGGAGATAATGTCAACATATTTTTCCAAGTAGTTGTACCAATTTTTATTTCTGCCAGCAATATATAAGAGATAGTTGGTTCCCATTCCTGCAAATGCTTGGTTCTTTCAAACTTAAAATTTTATAAATACAATCAGTTTCCATTTCTGTCTTGCCTGCCCTCCTGTATAAGGAAGGTTTTTTCCCAAAGTTGAGGTCTGGAACTTTTCCTAGGCACTAGAAACAGAATGGAATAAAACTACCAGAAGTTTCTCAACAAAAGGAGAACTCTGGGTAATATACTGGGTCCTTCTTAGATAAAGGTTTTTGTTTGTTTTTTTGTTATTGGTGATTGAACCCAGGGGCATTCTACCTCTGAGCTACACCCCCAGCCCTTTTTACTTTGAAACAGGGCCCTGCTAAGTTGCTGAGGGGCTCACTAAGTTGCTGAGGATGGCCTCAAACTCTGCCATCCTCTTGCCTCAGTCTCCCAAGTACTAGGATTACAGGCATGTACCACCACCCCCAGCTTGGCTAAAAGTTTTAAAAAGTGAGGAAGAAAACAATGTAAAATTAACATTACCCAATTTTAGAGCTGAAAAAATTTACTCCAGGAATTAAAGTGTGTTGGCACATCTGTGACTTATAAAAGAACATATTTTTCTGTCTAAAATTATAGATTAATGGCAAATTGAAGGAAAAAACATGAGTAAATCCGTGTGTCTTTTTTTTTCTTTAGTACTGGGGATTGAACCCAGGGGTGCTCTGCCACTGACCTATACCCATAGTCCTTTTTATTTTTTATTTTCAAACAGTGTCTTACTTTGTTGCCCAGGCTGGTCTCAAACTTGTGATCCTCCTGCCTTTGTCTCTGGAGTAGCTGGGATTACAGGGTATACCACTGTGCTGGGCCTTGTGTCTGCCTTTCCAAAAAGGAGATCTATTTCCAAACCACTGGCTAACTAGTTAGAATATAGGTACTTTCTTGAATGTTCAGGTCATTTGGTGGACATAAATACAGGAAGACAGAAAATAATGTATGACTAATTATTTTTTATTATTATTTTTTGGTACCAGAAGTTGAACTCAGAGGCATTCTACCTCTGATCTACACCCCCAGCCCTATTTTATTTTTATTTTGAAACAGGGTCTTGCTAAATTGCTGAGGTGGGCCTCAGAACCTGCGATCCTCCTGTCTCAGCCTCCCAAGTCCTGGGATTACAAGTGTGTGCCACCACACCCGGCTGACTAATTGTTTATTAATTGTGGGTTTGATAGTTTATATTTTCTTTAGACCATTCATTTACGAAATTGTGGTCCTATTTAATTCATCGTTTAGAAAAATACATGTTCATTATTCTAGTTTTGAAAAGCCGCTGCAGTTCCCAACATAATTGTTTTATATGTAAGTACGAATTTAGCAGCTGTAATCCTAGATTATAATATTGCTTTCAATATGCATACACATCAAAATGCAACTTTGTAGTAGAGATAATTCACCTACAAGAAACTCAGCCAAGATTTTTACTTGATTAATGGGTGTTGTTCTATCCCTGCCTTTGATAATATGCCACTATTCAAATGATGTCTATGTCCCAATGAAATTATGTACTTGCTAACATGAGAACAACATTATCATTCAATGCCTTACATTTATTTAGAAGATGGAAATTTAGAGGAGCATGTCTAAACAAATGACAGTTCCTTAATATAAAGAGATCAAGATCAAAGACTTCTGATTTTCTTAGGCATAAAACAGACAAAACTTAAATACTGCTCCCAAAAAGGAGAGCAAGTTTACATTGTTTAAATATTTACGTCAAATTTTAGATATACCCAACATTTCTGCTGAAAATTTAATTACTGGCCTTATAA
>PVJS01051609.1:0-13913 GCA_004027185.1 Glis glis
CCGGGCTCCAGGCCTGAGGCTCCGCCCCTGCCCCGCCCCTCTCCGCTCGCGCGGTGGGTGCCGGGACACGGAGAGTCAGCGGCCGCGGGACTCGGTGAAGTGAGTCTTCTGGCCCGGGAGGCGTGGGAGCGAGGTATCCCGGCATGACAGCCATGTCGCCCCTAGGGGCTTGTGTCCTTTCGGATTTCCGAGTGAGGGCTCCTTTGAAAGGCTCGGCGCCTCTTGCTCTTGCGGATTGCGCTAATAAAACACTCTTAGAAGCCCTCTTGCTTTCTTGTGCTGGGCTATGGGACGCAGACAGCACAGATACGCTGCTTGTCCTCAGAGCTCCCGCACTGGCGGAGTGGATAAACCCAGCAGAAACCAGTTTTCTGTGTGTGGTGCTGGGGATTGAACCCAGGGGTGTTCTGCCACCGAGCTATACCCCCAGCCCTTTTTGTTTTTTATTTTGAAATAGGGTCTAGCAAAGTTAACCGCAAGCTGGTCTCGAACCTGCGATCCTCCTGTCACAGTCTCCTAAATACTAGGATTACAGGCGTGTGCCACCGGGGCGGCACCAGGAACTAATGCTAATAGTAGGTGGGTGACGATAAAGTGGCCTAAGAGTTACAGGACTGAAGAATTCTAAGGATCAGGAAGCTTTCACAGTCGGTGGTAGAAATGTTACAAATCTTCATCCTGAGCTGGACTTGGTGGCGCACACCTGTAATCCCAGTACAGGGAAACTGAGACAGGATTGCAGATTCGAGACCAACCTCAGCAATTTAGCGAGATTTTGAGCATCCTCGCGAGGCCCTGTTTCAAATAAAAATTTTAAAAGGGGCTGGGGGTGTAGCTCAGAGGTAAAATGCCCCTGGGTTCAATCCTCAGTAACTCACACACAATCTTCTGGCCCAAAGTGTCAGTGATGCTCAGCTTCAGAAATTCTTGCTGGGTGCACACTTGTAATCCCAGTACTTGGAAGGCTGAGACAGGAAGATCACAGGTTCGCAGCCAGCCTCAACAATTTAGTGAGGGCTTCCAGAACTTAGTAAGACCCTGTTTCAAAAATAAAATAGAAAGCCGGGCATGGTGGCGTACACTTGTAATCTCAGTACTTGGGAGGCTAAAACAGGAGGCTTGCAGGTTCAAAGCCAGCCTCGGCAATTTAGCGAGGCTCTCAGCAGCATAGTGAGACCCTGTTTCCAAATAAGAAATAAAAAATCAGGCTGGGGGTGTAGTTTGGAGGTAGAATGCCCCTGGGTTCAATCCCCAGTGCCACACATACACACACACACACAAAAAAAAACTGTCCCAGAATGATAGTGGAAATGGAAAAGGGGCAGATCTCACCCAGAGACCAGTTTTGCCTCTGTAATAGTCAACTTTTCACCACTGGGATCAAATACCTGAGAAGAACAACTAAGAGGAGGATTTTATTTTGGGTCATAATTTTAGAGGTTTCAATCCTTAGCCAGCCAGCTCCATTGCTTTGGGCCGGAGGCAAGGCAGAACATCATGGGAAAGGGTGTGGAGGAGGAAAGCTGCTCAGCTTGTGTTACCAAGGAAACAAAAAGAGAGGAAGAAGGGGCCAGGGACAAGATACAGTCCCCAAGGGCATGTCCCCACGGATCCACTCCTGCAACTAGGTTCCACCTCCTGTAGCCTCTACCACCTCCCAGTGGTCCATTCAGCTCTCAATGGGTTAATCCACTGCCAAGGTCAGAGCCCTCATGATCCAGTCGCTCCCCAAAGCCCCACCTCTCAACACTGCTGCAGTGGGGACCAGCCTTCAACACATGAGTCTTTGGGGAACACTTCATATCCCAACCATTACAGCCTCCTTTTGTGTTCTTTGTAATATTTATCAACCAGATGTGGTGGTGCATGCTTGTAATCCCAGTACTTGGGAGGCTGAGACAGGAGGATCTCATGTTTGAGGACAGCCTCAGCAAGTAGTGAGACTCATCAACCTAGCAAGACCCTATTTTCCAAATAAAAATAAAATAGGGCTAGGGGTGTAGCTCAGAGGTAGAATGCCCCTGGGTTCAATCTCCAGTGTCACAAATAATAATACTTATGTATTTGACACCCAGTTGATTAATCAGGTTGGAGGACTCCAGTCTTCCTCATTTTTTCACCCATTCATTTGCCAAATATTTAGCACCAGAAACTCTTCAACAGTGAGCAAAACAAAGCCCTGGTCTCAAGAACTTTCAATTCTTGCAGGGAAATGGCAGGCATGGAAACTATAAATACAAGTAGTGAGCATAGCTGTGAAGAAGTTCTTGCAAAATGGAATTTCTCTTCCTACTACCACATACCATTTACTCAGTCTTTTAGCTGCCAAGCACTGGCCTAGATGCTTTACATATATGGTTTCTCATCTTTTCCTCTATCCTGCAAGGTGGGAATTATCCTCTGATGAGAGAAAGGGGCTCAAAGAAGCTAAATAATTTTCCCCAAATCACTTAGTATGGAGTTGAGCTGGGACTCAAACCAGATCACCTGATGGAAAAGTCATTAATGTTGTGTCTCACATACCAGCTGTTTTGAATGTGATGAGAAAACGATACATTCTTTCCTAGAGTTAGGAAAGTGAAGAAGTGAACTTTCACCTTGCCCGGTTTCCTTTTTTAGAATAAACATCTTGTCTGAGAATCAATCACCTAGAGGTGATTCTTCAGAGTTGCAGAAACTAAATTTTGAGCTGCAGATCAGCCTTTGCAGTTGAAGTCCTCTCCAATCCGCATATTCTCTCAAGTGGCTGATGGCAGAATCTCGGAGGGTCTGGCATTGTGGACATCTCCCCGCAGCCCTTCAGACAAGTGTCTGGGCCTCACAGACCTCTGCCAGCTCGGAGAGTCCTGCTCTTTTTTTTGGGGGGGGTACCGGGGATTGAACGCAGGGGCGTTCTACCTCCGCACTACGCCCCCGGCCCTATTTTTATACTTTATTTTGAAACCGGGTTTCACGAAGTTGCGGAGGGCCTCACTAAGGAGAGAGAGAGAGAGAGAGAGAGAGAGCTGAGGCTGGCCGCGAACCCGGATCCTCCGGTCTCTGCCTCCCAAAGTACTGGGATTACAAGTGTGCGCCACCACGCCCGGCTTATTTTATCCGTTATTTTGAAACTGGGTCTCACGAAGTTGCAGAGGGCCTCACTAAGTAGCTGAGGCTGGCCGCGAACCCGGATCCTCCGGTCTCCGCCTCCCAAGTACTGGGATTACAAGCGTGCGCCACCACGCCTAGCAGAGTCCTGCTCTTGATGGCAGTGGCCCAAGCTGCACTCAAGGAGAAGACCCGGGAGCTAGAGCCATTACTGACCACGCTGCGCAGGGAGATGGAGCCTGGATTTGGGTGAGTGAGCATCCTCCAGAAAGTGGTGGGAAGGCAGTGAGCTTGGTGCAGGGTCTGGAGGACCTGGGAGATCAAGCACTGGGAGGGAACGGGGGTGTGTACAGAGAAGATGGAAATCGGGTGGAACAGCTGGATGAGGGGCAGGCAGCTGGAACAGGCGGAGAAACTTGATTTTGCTGTTCTTCCTTCTTCATCACTTGTTTATTTTCCTGACTGGTGTTCATGCCAGCTTTCCTCAGAGAACAATTTCTTTCCCCTTTCAAGGAGTGTAGTTCAAAAGCAAAGTTGGATGCTGTCACCAATCACCAAGCTTTCAGTAGGTTTCTGCTTCCCGGGAATGAAGGAGAGCTATTTGTCCCCTGTAGAACTCAACCTCTCTCCTCTGCAGATTATATTCACCTGAACTAACTCTGTGAATGAGAATCGTCTTGTTCTTGAAATGCCTGCTCTGTGATGGAGGGATTGCAACGCCCAGCAAGGTACAGGAATTTTACTTACATCCTCAGTGTTTGCGTGATGCTTCTTAAAACTGAGTAATATAGCGGGCATGGTGGTGCATGCTTGTAATACCAGTACTTGGGAGGCTGAGACCGGAGAATCCAAGTTCCCAGCCAGCCTCAGCTACTGAGTGAGGCCCTCCGCAACTTAGTGAGACCCTGTTTCAAAATAAATAATAAAAATAGGGCTGGGGGCGTAGCTCAGACGTAGAATGCCCCTGGGTTCAATCCCTGGTACTGCGAAAAAAAAAAAACACCCAAAACTGAGTAATATAGCTGGACATATGGTCAAAAGAGGGCCAGACTGGGAGCAGCAGGGGCTGGGAGTCATGCTGCAAGTGTAACAAAACTACAGGTGTCAGGGTGGGGTTGCCATAACCCCCCACATTACCCTGAGAAAAGAGGACTGTGCTGTGCTCTCTGCCACTGCAGGTTGGCTCTGGGATCCTGACTCCTCTCTGTGTCCTGTTCTTCCCAGCTGCTCAGACCCCACTCCTCATTCAGGGTCTTAGCTCTGGCTCTCCAGGAATCAGATTCCCTACCTCTCTGCCCCGGCTCACACGGTGATCTGTAGGGGTGGGGTAGAGTGTCAGTGATGGGGTTCTGTTTTCAGGTGATAGTGTATGTGCTCCAAGAGGAGCAACCTGAGGTCATGGGGGAGTTGCCAAGCTCTGCTTGGAGCCAGGGAAGCCCCAGCCTCAGGGACTTTCCCTGGAGAAGAGCCAGGACTCATACTCAGGACCACTCAGACCTCTTAAAGGGGTCCCCAGCTACTTCAAGGAATGGTGAGACGCAGTCTCAGGCTAGAAAGGGAAGCAGGGAAGAGAGTTTGTCAGTGCCCGTGACATCACAAGTGTGACCTACAGTTTGCTCAGACAGAACTGGGAACAGGGAGCAGGTGGAAGGAGGTGCAGCTGCCAGGCTGAGACGGCTTGGTTCCTGATCTTTGTCATCTCCTCTGGTCCTCCCTTCAGAAAGGCTCATTCCATGATAGTTTTCAGAAGGCAGATGTGTGAATCAGGTCTGTGTGTGAGGTTTTTTTTTTTTTCTTTTTTGGTACTGGGGCTTGAACCCAGGGGTATTCTAACTCAGAGCTACATCCCAGCCCCCCCTTTTTTGTGGTACTGGGGATGGAACCCAGGGGCATTCTACCTCTGAGGTACACCCCCCCAGCCCTATTTTTATTCTTATTTTGACATAGGGTTCACTAACTTGCAGAGGGCCTCACTAAGTAGCTGAGGCTGGCCATGAACCTGGAACCTCCTGTCTCAGCCTCCCAAGTACTGGGATTACAAGTGTGTGCCACCTCACCCAGCTCCCCAGACCAATTTTATTTTTATTTTGAAATATGGTCTTGCTAGGTTGATGGGAACCTCACTACTTGGTGAGGCTGTCCTCAAACCTGTCTCCTGTCTCAGTCTCCCAAGTGCTGGGATTACATATGTGCGCCACCATGCCCAGCTCTTGTGTTGGTGTTTTGAATGAATATTTCTCTATTAACTTAGCTGGTAGCTGCTGCCCCCAGCAACCACTAGAGGTCCAGACAGAAGAGTGCATCAGGAAATCCACCTGCATGGTTCCCTGTGGGGCGGCCTTGCCATTAGAGGCTGGAGTGCAAGCGAGGCTTCAATAACACACCACAGTGGAAAGTTTAAAAGTTTGTATTGCTTCCCTGAAACAGGGTCCATTGGATCATTATTCAGACATGATGGGGATCTCTCTTACATTTTTAAAAACCACTCTTAGCTGGGTGTGGTGGCACACACCTGTTCCCAGTACTTGGGAAGCTGAGACAGGAGGATCGCAGGTTTCGCGGCCAGCCTCAGCTACTTAGTGAGGCCCTCTGCAACTTAGTGAGACCCTGTTTCAAAATAAAGAATAAAAAATAGGGCTGTGGGTGTAACTCAGAGGTAGAATCCCCATTACCACTAAATAAAATAGTGCTGAGGGTGTTTTTTGTTTTTTGTTTTTTTGGTACTAGGGATTGAACTCAGGGGCATTCTACCTCCAAGCTACACCCTCGGCACTATTTTGAACAGGGTCTCGCTAGGTTGATGAGAGTCTCACTACTTGCTGAAACTGTCTTGAACCTGCAATGCTCCTGTCTCAGCCTCCTGTCTCAAGTACTGGGATTACAGGCGTGTGCCACCACGCCCAGCTCATCGCTAAGTTTTAACTTGCGGGTCTCTCTGGAACTTGTTTCTCTCTGGTCCTGGACCAAATGCTCTGAGAAATGCTAACTAAGGTCGGAAGCGGCCTCGTTTATTTTCCACTCGGCAAATGTGCATGCTAATGCATGCTAGCGTTAGGTACTGTGGACCAGACGGGGCGAGGTCAGCAGGGGCAAGGGGAGGTCCGGGCGCCGGCTGCAGTGTGAGGGTCCGGGTACGCCCCAGGCCGGCTCGGTGGGCGCCGGGGCCCGGCCCAAGTGCCTGGGAGAAGGTTTAGAGCGGTGGTGCGCAAGCAGGACACCCACCCGACCCCAGCACTCGCCGCGCGAGCCCGCTGCCCACTGCGCACGCTCTCAGGGCGAGCCGCCGGACTACGACTCCCGGGGTGCACTGCGGCTGTGTTGACAGGCCGAGCAGCCTATGGACGAGGGTGGCTGTTCCCTAGGGGCCAATCCCTGAGAGCGGAGGCGGGCCCTCCCGTGGGCGGCTCCTCGCAGCCAGAAGGCGTCTCCTCGGCCAGCGGCTCCGGCCCCGCCCCCGGCCCGTGCTCCTGGGCTCTGGGTCCCCGGAGCGGTGGGTCGCTGGCGGGGTGCGCGTGTCGCTGCGCTGCTCAGGCTGAGGTGTCGCAGGCGCCAGCCCAAGCTCGGGCCGGCGCGCCGTGGAGCTGTGCGGCCGATTGCGGCGGTGGCGGTGTCAGGCCGGGGCCGGCTGGGCCGCTCGGCCTGCGGCGCTGGCTGCCGCGCACTGGCGTGGGCGAGCTCACCGCGCACTCGCGACCTCGGCCTGCGCGGGGCTTCCCTCGGCTCTGCGCTTCGCTCCCAGCGAGATGCTCGAGGTCGGCGTCAGCCGGGAGGCGGGAGAGTTGGAGCAAGCTACCTGTAAGACAGCTTAAACTTTTCCTGGGGATTCCGGTGTCAGCCGTTAGATGTATTGCTCATTTCGTCTGACACCTTGTGTGCTTATTACTGAAATAAAATATTTCCCCCAGTACCCTTAGGACGTTATGACTTTTCTCCTTTGCAAGACAGTTTAAAAAACGGTGACGGAAAGACAAACTCTTCCCCCTCCCAGTGACTGTGTTGCATTCTGAGTTTGGGATAAAGGCTAGCAAATGCGAAGGTCTTGTCTCTGCATCCATCCTCCCTAACATCTCAGAGGAGCTTCGTTTCTACCATCTTTCTAGCATTCAGAGACCTCACCGGGATCATGATCCAGAAGGTTTAACCAGTTTACAAGGAGAGAGTTGTTTTCCTGCGCCCCCAAAATGGCAGCTAAAATGGAGATAACTTTGAGCTCAGATACTCAGGCTTCCTCCAAGCAAGAGAGACACATAATAACAAAGCTAGAAGAGAAAAGGCCCACTCTGCCAAAAAACTGCCCGGATCCTGAGCTCTCCCGACAGAGCTTCAGGCGGTTTTGTTACCAAGAGGTGTCTGGGCCCCAAGAGGCTCTCTCCCGGCTGGAGCAGCTCTGTCGGCAGTGGCTGCAGCCTGAGCTGCACACCAAGGAGCAGATCTTGGAGCTCCTGGTGATGGAACAGTTCCTGATTATCCTGCCCCCAGAGATCCAGGCTCGGGTCAGGCATCGGTGTCCAGTGAGCAGCAAGGAGATTGTGACCCTGGTAGAAGATTTCCACAGAGCATCCAAGAAACCAAAGCAGTGGGTAAGAAGGGTCCTCTTTCATGGTCCCCAGGATTTCTTTCTCATCTGGGTAGTGTTTTGCCCCTGGATCCCTCCCTACTTAGAGCCCCGAAGGATTGGATGGCTTAAAAAGTTGCTTCAGCCTCTATCTGGGAACCCTCTGGAAGTTGTAACAAGTTTTCAGAAAACCCAGCTACTAGCCTCAAGGGAGGAAGTAGAAGACCAAGGTTCTTATCATTCTTTCATGGGCCACATGTCCCCAGAAGTAATGTTAAGGTTTTTGAGGGCTGGGGATGTAGGTCAGTGGCAAAGTGCTTACCTAGCATGTGTGAGGCTCTGGGTTCAATCCCCAGTATCAAAAAAAAAAAAAAAAAAAGAGGAAGAAAGAAATGTTAAGTTTCTTTTTTTTTTTTTTTGCAGTACCAGGGATTGAACCCAGGGGTATTCTACCTCTGGGCTACACCACCAGCCCTATTTTTTGTTCTTTATTTTGAAACAGGGTCTCACTAAGTTGCAGAGGGCCTCACTAAGTAGCTGAGGCTGGCCGCGAACCCGGATCCTCCGGTCTCAGCCTCCCAAGTACTGGGATTACAAGGGTGCGCCACCACGCCCTGTATGTTAAGTTTCTTGAATCTCTGTCAGATCTTTCTCCCATCCATTTCTTTCTCCTGTGTGTGTGTGTGTGTGTGTGTGTGTGTGTGTGTGTGTTTGGGGACCAAATCCTTTACTTCCTTTGAGGCATTCTCTTTGCTTCCTTTGAGGGTTTCAGTGGTCTCTATTAAAGTTGACCTCTGCCTGGTGTGGTGGCGCTCACTTGTAATCCCAGTACTTGAGAGGCTGAGACAGGAGGATCGCAGGTTCGCGGCCAGCCTCGGCTACTTAGTGAGACCCTCGCAATTTTGTGAGACCCTGTTTCCAAAAATAAATAAATAAATAAATAAATAAATAAAGAATAAGCCGGGAGTGGTGGTGCATGCCTGTAATCCCAGTACTTGGGAGGCTGAAACAGAAGAATCGCAGGTTCATGGCCAGCCTCAGCTACTAAGTGAGGCCCTCCGCAACTTAGTGAGACCCTGTTTCAAAATAAAGAATAAAAGTGCTGGGAGTGTAGCTTGGAGGTAGAATGTCCCTGGGTTCAACCCCCAGTACCACAAAAAAAAAAATAGGGCTGGGGGTGTAGCACAGAGGTAGAATGCCCCTGGGTTCAATCTCCAGTTCTGCAAAAAAAAAAAAAAAGTTGACCTCTAGGCCATTATTGGGAGTTCCTAAGGTAAGGGGGGTCACTGTATAGCAGGGGGGCAGGAAAGCTACTCTCTCTAGGTCCTAACAGACCTAACAGATGTAGTGTTAATGGACCACGCTTGTTCCCAGGTGGCTGTGTGTATGCAGGGGCAGAAGGTGCTCTTGGAGAAAACCGGATCTCAGCTTGGAGACCAGGAACTGCCGGACTTTCAACCACAAACTCCTAGGAGAGATCTGAGAGAGAGCTCTCTGGAGGAGCCTTCCCAGGAAGGATCTCATGACCGGCTGAGCCCCCATCTTTGGGAGAAATCCCCTCTCCCCCAGGAGCCAGCCCCCACCTTGACCGGAACAGGTAAACACTCTGCCTTCTCTCTCTCATCTGCCCTTTATCTCCATCAAAGCGTCTTACCATTCTGCAGAGGCAAAGACAACGGTAGTGACACTATGTTTTTATCATTTTCAGTTAATATTTCTGTTGTATTTGACACTCTGGTGCATGGCATAATTGTTCTAGTACCTATTTTTCATCGCTTTCTATAGTGAAGACAGATCCAAATATGTCCACTGATGAACTTCCATGCAAGCTGTGGCTGATTTTCATTACCTAACATGGTCCCATGCTTAGAAAGGGCCTAAATAATGTTCTGCCTAGTAGAGGAAAAGCCCTGGTCCGTCTTATTCATCTTCCTCCTCCTCTGTGACATTGTTTGTGCTTTAACCCCTTGCTTATGTCTGTTTCCCTGACTCCAGTGTAACACCAGTGTAATCGCTGGCTCTATTCTACACAGTCCTGTGGTCACTAAGACTGACAGTGATGCTCTGGTCAGTCTTGGAGAGGTGACCACAGGATAGACAGCAGGTTAGAGAGAGTGGTTACAAGAAGACTAGAACCCTGTTCCCTCAACATTTGCTGTGTTCAAGAGACGTCATAGTCCATTCTCGCTGCTACAACATAACAAAATACTAGCAAATGGTTAGCTCAGAAATATCAGAAGTCTATTCCCACAGTTCTGGAGGCCGGGAAGTCTAAGATCAAGGCGCCAGCATGCTTGGGCTCTAATGAGTGCCTTCTTCTGGGCTGCAGACTGTCAGCTTCTGTGTCCTCACTCTTGGCAAGCAAATTCCCGTGGGCCTCTTTCCCATTCCCAGGAGGCAGAGCCAACATAACCTGATCTTGTCCTGAAGGTCTCACCTCCTAACGCTATCGCTGTGGGAGTTAGATTTCAAGTCTATGTTCAGGGCAGAACGTAAGCATCAGCCATTGCACTTTGGTTTGATTATTTTAAGAACTCAGGAAATGGAGACAACCTGGGGTGTCCAGTAGAAAAGCTTGCGATCCTGGCTGAGCTCCTGGCTGGTAATTATGGCCTTCATAGTCCTGAACAACGTGGACCATACACACTCTTCTGTCTTAACAAGGGCAGCAGGCATCTCTGTGCTGCCCCTTGTCTCTTTTCTTTTTTCTTTCTTTCTTCTTTTTTTTTTTTTGTGGTGCTGGTGATTGAACCCAGGGGCACCCCCAGCCGTATTTTATTTTTTAGTTTGAAACAGGGTCTCCACCACGCCTGGCTTACCTTTTTCTTTTTTTGTGGTACTAGGGATTGAACCCAGAGGCATTCTACCTCTGAGCTACACCCCAGCCCCTTTTATTTTATGTTTTGAAACAGGGTCTCACTAAGTTGCTGAGAGCCTCACTACATTGCTGAGGCTGTCCTTGAACCTGCAATCCTCCCAAGAAATTCACCCTTTTAAAGTACACAGTTCAGTCATTTTTAATGTATTCACAAAGGTGTGGTGGCGCACGCTTGTAATCTCAGTACTTGGGAGGCTGATACCAGAGGATCTGGGTTCGTGGCCAGCCTCAGTTACTTAGTGAGGCCCTCCGCAACTTAATGAGACCCTGTTTCAAAATAAAGAATAAAAAAATAGGGCTGGGGATGTATCTCGGACATAGACTGCCCCTGGGTTCAATCCCCAGTACCGCAAAAAAAAAAAGTATTCACAAAATAGTACACCATCACCACTATCTAATTCCAGAACATTTTCAGCACCTCAGAAAGAAACAAGTACCCATTGGCAGTAGCTCCCTATTTTTTTTTTTTTTTTTGCGGTACCGGGGATTGAACGCAGGGGGCGTTCTACCTCCGCGCTATGCCCCCAGCCCTATTTTTTATACTTTTATTTTGAAACCAGGTCTCACGAAGTTGCCGAGGGCCTCGCTAAGGAGAGAGAGAGAGAGCTGAGGCTGGCCGCAAACCTGGATCCTCCGGTCTCTGCCTCCCAAAGTACTGGGATTACAAGCATGCGCCACCACGCCCGGCAGTAGCTCCCTATTTAAACCTCCTCACAGCCCCTGGCAGCCACTGATTTTTTTTTTTGTCTTTATGGTTTTGCTTATTTTTTGGACATTTCACATAAATGGATTTTTACAATATGTGGCCTTTTGTATTGGCTTCTTTCCCTTTGCCATGATATTATCAAGTTTTATACATGTTGCAGAATAGACTGGTGCTTCATTTTTTTTTTTTGTGGTACTGGTGCTTCATTTTTTATGGCTGAATAATATGTATATGGATAAGACATGTAACGTTTTTTTGGGGGGGTATTGGGGATTGGTCCCAGGGGCATTCTACCTCCAGGCTACACCCCCAACCCTTTTAAAAATGTTTTTAAATTTTAAAAGCTTTTTTGTGGTTTCCAAGGAATTTATTTAATCAGACCTTTAGAGGGCTCTAGAAACCTACATTTTTAACAAGCCTTTGATTAAAAGTGTGGTTTGGGGAAGCAGTTTAAATTTTGTGTGTCAGATTACATAATATAATAAAGTTAAAGTCCTATAAACAAAACATTTCTTTATACAGACTATTAATAGGTACCTAAATAAAGTCTGGCTTGGAAACTGAAATCATGTATATATAGTCGTGTTCATAAGTGTGCTAAATCAAAAGCTGTACAAGAAATATCAATGTGGCAAATACAAATACAAATGAAGACATTCCTCTGAATTCCCATGTTTCATCACATGTCAAAAACCACCAATCTTTTTTTCTTTTTTTTTGCAGTACTGGGGATTGAACCCTGGGGCGTTTTACCTCCGAGCTACACCCCCAGCCCTATTTTTATATATTTTATTTTGAAACCGAGTCTCACGAAGTTGCAGTGGGCCTAAATAGCTGAGGCTGGCCGCGAACCTGGATCCTCCAGTCTCCGCCTCCCAAGTACTGGGATTACAAGCGTGCGCCACCACGCCTGGCTCAAAAACCACCGATCTTTTAGTCCTTTTCTTATACATTATTCTGTATCACATTCTCTGCATCTGATTGGATCCCTGGATTTTATTTCATTTCTGTGTGACATTCTCCACAGATATATATCATTGGCTGCTGCTTTGGGGGTTGAACGTCGTCTGGGTATCCATCGTTAGTTCCTACACAGCACAGAGACATCCCCATGCTCCCAAACAGAAGCCCAGTTGTCACGGCGTTTTTACTTTTGTTTTGTTTTTGAAACAGGGTCTTGCTGAATTGCTAAGGGTCTTGTTAAGTTGCTAAGGCTGGCCTTGAACCCGTAATCCTCTGTGTCAGCCTCCCAAGTACTGGAATTAGAGGCATGCGCCACCCCACCTGACTCGCATGTTGTTTATCTGCTTATCAGTTGGTGGACTTTTGGGTTATTTCTACATTGGGCTATTATTAAATAATGTTGCTATGAACATTTGCATATAAGTCTTGTATGGACATGTTTTCATTTCTCTTGTGTATATACCTAGGAATGGAATTGTTAGGTCATAGGTAACTCTATGTTTACCCTTTTTTTCTTCATTAAATACAGCTCAAATCTATGTTTTATTATACTCTAAAGTATACAGGAGCTGGGTGTCATGGCATATGCCAGTAATTCTAGTACTTGCGAAAATGAGACAGGAGGATCGCAGGTTCGAGGCCAGCCTCAGCAACTTAGTGAGACTCTGTTTCAAGATAAAAAATAAAATGGGGTTGGGTGTGTAGCTCAAAGGTAGACTGCCCTTGGGTTTAATCCCAGTATCAAAAAATAAACTACAAACTGGGCATGGTGGCTCATGCTTATAATCCCAGTACTTGGGAGGCTGAGACAGGAGGATCGCAGGTTCGTGGCCAACCTCAGCTACTTATGCCCTCCGCAACTTAGTGAGACCCTGTTTCAAAATAAAGAATAAAAAATAGGGCTGGGGGTATAGCTTGGAGGTAGAGTGCCCCTGGGTTCAATCCCCAATACCACAAAATAAATAAACAAATTACAAAAGCTTTAAGGTCCTATTTAGAGTAGCATGTTTGTAACTTACTATTTGAAGGGAGAAGGAATTGTCTGACAAATTGAAGATATCTTTTTTTTTTTTTTTTTGCGGTACCGGGGATTGAACCCAGGGGCGTTCTACCTCCGCCCTACATCCCCCGGCCCTATTTTTTATACTTTATTTTGAAACCAGGTCTCACAAAGTTGCGGAGGGCCTCACTAAGTAGAGAGAGAGAGAGACAGAGAGAGAGAAAGGGAGAGAGAGAGAGAGAGAGAGCGGAGCTGAGGCTGGCCGCGAACCCAGATCCTCCGGTCTCCGCCTCCCAAAGTACTGGGATTACAAGCGTGTGCCACCACACCCGGCCTGAAGATATCTTTCAAGTAATAAGAAAGAAAAGGCTGACATTTAGGCTTTTATTTTTTAATATTCTTTGTGTGTGTGGCTCTGGGGATTGAACTCAGAGGCATTCTACCTCCAAGCTACACCCCAATGCGATTTATAATTCTTTTTTTTTTTTTTTTGCGGTACCGGGGATTGAACCCAGGGGTGTTCTACCTCCGCGCTACACCCCCGGCCCTATTTTTTATAGTTTATTTTGAAACCGGGTCTCACGAAGTTGAGGAGGGCCTCACTAGGGGGAGGGAGAGAGAGAGAGAGAGAGAGAGAGAGAGAAAGAGAGAAAGAAAGAGGCCGGGTGTGGTGGCGCACGCTTGTAATCCCAGTACTTTGGGAGGTGGAGACCGGAGGATCTGG